>PVIR01002479.1:0-55000 GCA_004026965.1 Petromus typicus | reverse complement strand
TAAAACAAAGTAGAATATAATAGCTGTGCTGTATAAGATAAAGCTGAAGAGAGATGCAGGCTTCTGAGTGGAAGGTGGACCTCATAGCAAGACAGAGCAAAAGGATACTCTTCCCAGGCGTCTCAGCAAAACTCTTTGAGCTTCCTCGTGTTGAAGCAACTTTGGTAGAATGTCTAACAATGAACTACCTGTCCTCAGAAAGATGGAATGGACCTTTTGATGAATCTTAGGTCTTGATCTGCTTCCTGGAAACTCAAAGAGCAGAGTAAGGTTTATCCAAACCACAGGACTTGAATGAAGAAGATGCACTTACTCAGAAGAAGGAAGTCAATTACAGGAACAAGGGGGTACATATGCCACGCAAGAAGGGCTGGTGGGAAACTGTGGAGGGACAACTATGAACCCTGAAGGATGGATGGGTTTGAGGGGTGCAGGTGCGGACTGAGGGTACATGCACCTGCCCTGGGCAGAGCTGCTTACATGGACACAGAGGGCAGGCAGGGCAGCTCCCCGCTGCACCCAGTAATGCTGCGATGGAAAGAGAGAAACAGTTTTGAAGAACAGCTATCAGTTCCCATCAGAAGGGTAAATTTAACCAGAGGGTTCATGTCTTATTTTTAAATTTTAAATAAATTGAGTTTATTGATACATTTTAGGAAAAGCAAATAAGAGAGAACAAATTTGATGGTAATCAAGGCCTTCTTGGAGAAATTCACTGAGAAAGTAATGATCAGGAGTGATGAGAATAGGAATTAAGCAGGAGGAAGTAGGTGGTCACATCTTGCTGGACAGACAGCCATCTAAGGAGAGGCATGTGAGCCAGCACAGATAAGCATAACACACCAACACCTTAACACTGTCACCGTGAGGCATAGGACAAGAGGAAGAGCACTTCGTCATGTACCAGTATCGTTTAACTTAACATAACCAACTCATACTGCTTTTGTGATAATTTAATTCCATGATATTCCAAGAGATTTGTACAAATAGCATTTAATATAGTGGAATTTTATATGTAGAAAAAAACTTGGGTGCTAGCCCTAGAAACTGGGAGAGGAAAAGTAACTTTAAATTTCATTCAAAGCAAATAAGCAAAATCTTAGATCAGAATCTAAGCAATTTATTTAAAAAAGAAAATAAGATCCTGAGGTTCTATAGTTGCCTCCATCATTTACATGTTCTCTAGCTTTTTAAAAAATGTGAATATTTCCTCTTTGTTGAAATACGCTGGAAACCTGGCACCGTGCTAAGCTTCAGAGATACAACAATGAACATGGCATTTATGGGCTCTGCTCTTTGACATGAGCTTTGTTTTAGTTCATTAAAGTCTTGTGAACTAATGAAGGGAATACAAAGAGTATGCAAATTTTAAACTGTGTTTTCTTGTGTATGATTACAAGAAAGCACTAAATTTTGAACCATAAAATCATAGTTCCTCAGCTCTGCTTTCTCTGGCTAGTAATGGCTACTGTTTCATTCACTTTGGTGCAATACAAAGTGTAAATGTTGCTACTCGAGATGTTCACACCATCTCACTTAGCAACAACCATTTTGCTTTAAGTTCCCACCTTTCAGTCATTTTAGATGTGTGGCACGTTAGAGCTGAGAATAATAACTCTAAATTAGAAAAAACTGTAACAAGAAATTCAGGATTCTTAAGTGACATCCTTACAGGGATGTCTTCTGTAAGAGACAATCTTTTGGGGGTGTTTAATCATTTATTATGATAAAATAAGCACTGCAGGAAATACATACACACTGAATTGTTACCCAGGATATTGTGAGATACTTTCAAGTTTCCACACAGCTTGACTTGGAATTTCAAGGGAATAAGTCTTATTTAGGTAAAAAAAGGGAGGGAGTGAAGAGGAAAGACGGGACTCTACTGAAACACCCTTCCCTTAGATAGGCCTATATTTGCACTGGGTGGATAAGGTAGGTTTTTGTTTGAACACATTCCTAATGTAGTGCTGGGAAAAATCCAGATGATTTTTAAAACATCATTTTAACTTTTTAAAAAACTTTTAGTTCTCCACTGATAAATACTTGTTTCCCAGCCTAAGCAAAGGCAAGGTAGTAAATCACATATTCAGAAACCTTTGAACTTTCCTGCTGTGATAAAGTAGAAAAAGATATATCTACACTTTGTTGTTCAGAAGGGATTTGTATGATTATCTCTCCAGCTTGTCAAGTAAATTTTTGGTAAAAAGATACATCATGATAATGTTTCTCTATTCATTTTTTATAAACAGTAATGCTTTTGTTTTCTTAAAAACCATCCTGCCTGTAGGGTGGGTGGGGCTATGGGAAAAAATGAGAATTAAGTTGTGTCTTATACTGGTACAAATCCCCATTATGGAGTGCAATCATGATGTGTATATTTAATGTACCAATAAAGATAATTTAAAAAAAACCCATCCTACCTTTTTTTTTTTTTTTTAATTTAGGCACTGAATTTAATCCTGGAGCTGAAAGAAATTTTACACATCTATTTTCTTCTCTACTCCCAATAAGTTATATGTTCATTGGATTAAGAAGAAATTAATAGTAACTTTCAGGGATGGCTGCAGTTACACTCTGGTCTTCATATGTTGAAAAATGAGAAAGGGGCAAAGGGATATAAGTAGTGATGAAAAATGGACCTACCTGGAACTCGTTCATTCATTCTACAGACATTTGCTGAATCCTTGCTACATGCAGACACTGAACTAGAAGCCAGCGAATTAAAAATGAATGAGAAAAACTCCCTGTCTGTCAGAGCCAACATTCCAGCCTAGACAAATATGAACCTGACAAATATTTATTTGCTGATGACTGTGATCCATTCTATGTTGAAAAGTTATAAGATGTTAAGAGATCATGTAACACAGAGGTCTCACCTAGTCTGGGAAGTCCAACAAGGCTTCTCCTAGAAAAGTACTACACAAGAAAAAATCATAACAGATTAGTGGAAGCAAAAGAAAAGAGATAAGGGGTGAAGTCCAGGCAGGGGGAACAGCATTTGCAAAGGACTAGAGCTGAGCTTGGTGCATCTGGAGGGCGAAAAGGTAGCAAATGACTTAGACTTACGATGCTAGTTCCCCATATTCACAGGAAAGCCATTCTCATGTGTCTACCTGGTGATCTGACACCTTTTCCTGGATGTCTAACAAATGAGTCAAATTCTCCATGTAGAAAATTAGATGTTTTGATTTTTCTCCTAATACTCACTCCTCACTTAATATCCACCATGTTGGCCACACCATTTACTTACTTACTCAACACAGAGAAACTGTCAGGTCTTAGCTATTCTTTTGCCCTCATATCTATATTCACTCTCTTAGAAAATCCTGTTCTATATCCCAAACATAGCTTCTTTTCAACAGTTCTTCCACTTCTGCATTATTTAATTCACCATTGTATTTCACTTGGACTAATGTCAATGCTTTCTCTTTCCTTCCTCTCTCTCTTCCTTCTTTCCTTCCTTTATTCTCTTTCTTTCTGTTTCTTTCTTCCTTCCTTGCTTCCTTCCTTCCTCCATCCCTTCCTTCCTTTCTTCCTCCTCTTTCCTTTTTCTTTCTGAGATGAGGTCTTCCCAAGTAGTTTAGACCAGCCTTGAACTTCCTATGTAGCCCAGGATGGCCTTGAATTCCTAGTGATCCTCCTGCCTCTGCCTCCTGAGTGCTAGGATTATAGGGTAGTACCACCACACCCAGTGTCCCAGCACTTTCTGACTTCTTTCTTCAACTCTACGTTTGTACCTCCTTCATCGAGTCTCCAAAGAGGAGGAAGCTTTCAAAGGCTCCATTCAATCCTAAGACTCATGTGCTCAGTATTCTGTGAGATCTCCTTGAAATCTAACCCCTCACCTTGCCCTGCCTTATTCAAACTCTGGTTGTACTTCTGTTGACACATGTAGCACTTTGTCACCGACAGCAGACATGTTGTTTCTGGTCGGTGTAATTCATGCCTCAAGCTTTCTCTTTTACATTCCTCCCCTGGGTACATGCAGTATGCCTCCTCACTTTACTTAGATCTCCTCCAAAATCCCCCTTCAGAGAGACCTCCCTTAAATATATTAACTCACAGAACACCTTTCTGTCAGTCTCAATCCTGGCTTATTTTAATTTTCACTTAGTTCTATTTGGCATTGCATAATACATATTGTATTTGTTTGCTTTATTGAGGACATGCTCCTTTTTCTTTTTATATTCTAGGTAGTTTTCTAATACCCAGAAAACTTTGTGACCTACTCAATAAACATGTGGGGAAATGAATAAGTAAAAGTCTGTTTGGCTGACATATGATAAGTTGAGGAAATGAATGGTACAATGTGAGGTTGGAAAGACAGATATTTTTAAAATATGCAAGGCCTTTTAAGCCATGTAGAGGAGCTTGGTCTTTGCTACAGTTTGAATATAGAATCTGTCCCAAGGGCCCAGATGTTAAAGGTTATGTTGCTAGCCTGTGGTACTACCTGTAAGGTGGTAGAAACTTTAAGAAGTATGGGTTAGTGTGAAAAGTTTAGGTCCCTGAGGTAGGCCCGTGATGGAAATTTGGGAAACATTCTTTCTTGTCATTTTCTCTGCTTCCAAACCACCATTAGGTGAGCAGACTGCTCCATCACAGACTCCCAGCTGTGATAAGCTTTTTCAAGGGGCCTAAAAGCTTTAGGCCAAACAGCTATAGACTAAAACCAACCAAACTGTGCATCAAAATAGAGTTTGCATTCTTCCCACTCTGTTAACTGAAACATTTTCCTATAGTAACAGAAAGTTGACCAAGACAGAGTTTCTTCAAAGAGGTCTGATCAAAAACTTCTGCTGAGTGTTACCCATGAGATGGACAGGCTCATAAAAACAGTTTAGTATGTGTCCTAATCTCCCATATTTGCCAGATTTGGCACCATATAACTTTTGGTTTTTCTCCAAAGTCAAAGTGGCCATGGAAAGTTTTGAAGTGATTCAGGATATTGAGGCAGCCACAACAATGTTGCTAAAGGTACTCATGAGAGAGGACTTTCAGCATGGCTTCTGAAGCAAGAACATTGGGATAAGTGTGTTCAAAGTGAGGGGCGGTCAATGACAGTGCATCCTCTACTGTAACAAATTTTTAAATTTAAACCTTTACTGTATTTTTTGATCACCCTTGTATATTTATAAGGAAAATAATTCAAGTAGAATGCCTATTTTGAGTTAGAAGATTTAAAAAGTCTTTTGGAATTTTTGGTAAAGTCTGGGCTACAGCTTAGCATGGCTTTTTTCAAATTTTATTCTGTGGACCACTAGCGTTTCTGTAGATATTCAGAGGTATCTCCTGTAAGTGATTTCTAGTACCAGACAAACCTCTAGATAGATGGAAAGGACAGAAAGCATAGATTGAATTACATAAGCCTTCCAGACTCACCACAGCCAGTGACTTACTAATGAAGACTCTTAATTCACATAGGGGAACAGAGGACTCAGCATTTCTTATTCTCCTTTTCCATACAGCACTTGTTCTGCAGAACACAGTTTTGGGAGCTGATGATAGACTAGTGCACAAGGGACAGTAGTGTAACTCAGAGGATGCTGGTTAGCCCAGCTTTGTGTGTATGGGCCTGTGTATTCCCACAGGACTCAGAAGGAATTCTGTGTCTGGCTGCATGTTCTGCTCTGACTGTCTTGAAATTTTTCATAATTTCCTGTCTTTGAGCTTGGGTTTGGTAGGTGAAGTTGGAAAGGATCTTGGAGCATGCCCACGAGTGGAGGATGGATGCCGAGTGCAGAGCGGACACAACAACCCTCAGTTCAGCAATGTGCATCCATCAGCTGACCATACTGGGGCGGCTGGAGTACGTGGGGGAATGAGGTGACAGTTACTACTGCTGGGTTCATTTTGGTGGTGTCTACACATGCACAGCTGCATATGCACAGTGGTGATGCCAACACTACAGCCTTTAGAAAAGAGGTGGTTCTGCTTGGGGACCATGCAGGACACAGGGCAGGCAGATGGCCAGGCATTTTTATGGCCAGTTCTGATCCTGTGACATCTTTCAGGCCTGAACCAGAAAAGGGACAGGAACTTCTGGAGCTCAGGCAGTAAACTTGATCCATAAATCTCTGAAAAATAAAAGTGTACACAAAGTAATACAACAAAGCTTATTAGACAGTTACTGAAATTTGTTAAGATTTTAGAATCTCTGCTTAGGCAATCTCCTGCAATGTTGGAAATCAAATACTGTAGCCCTAGGTTTAGAAATAGAAACAGAATTTAAAGATTATCAGTTTTTGGAAAATGTTGTTTTAATATAATGCTGTGAATGAATCAATTATTGAGAAGAGAACAACATTTGAAATTTATTATAATTGAAGATAAAATGAGACATTACAGAAAAAGACTCGTAAGTGGACATGGTGGTTCATGCCTGAAATCCTAGATAGGAGGATCAGGAGGCTGGCATAGGAGGATCACTGTGAGTTCGAGGGCAGCCTGGGCTACATAGTGAGTTTAAGGCCGGCCTGAACTACACAGTGAAACCCTATCTCAGAAAACAAAAAATAAATAAATAACACTTCAAATATATACAATCACAAAACCATTTTCAATTTCTTATTAACAATGATGCAAGTTACAAGGTACAATTGTCAAAATGCCATTGCATACATTCACATTTACAATTAATTTTAAGTGTTCATGAAACTGATCTGTGTGAAAAGTTAAATCTTTATAGAAAATTGTTTCAAGTATCATTAGCTCTAGATGTACTAAAATTTGTATTTCATAATAAACTGATTATTTTAATGTCAATGTGGGAAAAAATTTAATAGCTTTATTTTCAGTTGCCTTGGACAGATATTTCTCAAACTTAAAACTTATCCAATTATTTGCAAGAATGCATTTGCCAAAATGACAGACATCATTTTCAATTATTGAGTTGAAAATGAAGTTGCAGAAAGTATAATTTGAATTATAAACTAATAAATGAACTTGAAGCTAACCAAGCCAGAAAAACTTTTACAATGGAGATATCATCTTTATAAAATTCTGACTTTATTTTATTTGATTATATAAAATTATGTCAAAATAATAAAGTGTGGTTTTGTAGTTTTCAAGTTTATAATTTTACTGAACTTTACTGTCTTAACATCTTAAAATTAATAGACTATTTTAAATATATATGTTGTGATTTGTATTTAGATGTCCCCTGAAAGTCTTATATGGTCATAGGTGGTGATTTTCAGACATAGATCAAGAAAATGCAACACTGGTATCAATGGTGTGTGATTATTAAACTAGTCTATGGATGGTTTGGCATGGTTCTGGGTAAGATGAAAGGTGTCCCACCCTGGAGGTGAGTGCTGCTCTTCTAAGGACATGTAACCTTGGCAAAATAGAAAGGACAGAAAGAGTACTGCTGTGGTCTTTGCTTTCTGCTTCCAGCTCACTGTCTGGCTGTTTTGGTGCCTTGCTGCCTCCTGCCTGTCAGGAGCTGTTTCTCCTCTCCAATGTCCCTCTGCCCTCTGCCATGTTATCCTGCCTTGAGCCACCCCCATTTTATGAACTGAAATCTCTACAAAGTGGGTTGAACTGAACCTTTCCTCCTTCAACTTTGAGTGCTAGGTATTTTGGCTTACAATGAGAAAAGTATTGAAAGCAACATAAGTTTGTATTGCTTTTCAGTGTATTTTTTTCCTCACACTCTTTCATTACAAGTCTGATATTTTCATTTTGCATGGGGCTGGGTAAATTATGCAACCAGGCCCAGATGCTGGTCATGAGCTGATGCAACTGAATGTTAACAACCATTGTTTCTTGAGAGGTGTTGGGATGTTTCACAGGATATGTCTGGGTGGAGACAAATGGAGATTTGTTTAAGGTTTGGATTCTATAGCAAAAGATGTTTTTTCCACTTAATAAGCTTTAAAATCCTTCCCACTTTAAGTTTAAAATTTACAAAGCATGCAATCTGTATGAAGAGGATAAAGGAAAGCAAGGAAGAGTTAACACATCTATTATCATCCACAGAATTATCATCAGTTCTCTTTAAGAATGATAAAAGCCAATGCTCGCTTCATCAGCACATATACTAAAATTGGAATGATACAGAGAAGATTAGCATGGCCCCTGTGCAAAGATGACATGCAAATTCGTGAAGCATTCCATAGTTTTGCCATTTCCCTGCTAGGTATATACACAAAAGAATTAAAAGACTCATATCACAGTGACATATGTGCACCCATGTTTATAGCAGCCAAATTTGTGATTGCTACATCTTGGAAACAACCCAAGTGTCCATCAACTGGAGACTGGATAAAAAAGCTGTGGTTCTTCTACAGGATGGAGTATTATTCTGCCATTAAAAATGATAGGTTTGAATCATTTATACTTAAATGGACATACCTTGAGGATATCCTTTCTGGTATGAGAAAATAAAGATGTAAATGAGTCCTAGAATTGTACGTTATATACTGTGAAATAGAAAATGCTCAAAGTAAAATAGGGTGAAGGGGGAAAAATAATGAGATTATAACAAAAAAGTAAGGAAACAAATTTTATGTATATGGAGGGGTGGTAGGGTGGGTAGGGCTATGGGAAAAAATGAGAATTAAGTTGTGTCTTATACTGGTACAAATGCCCATTATGGAGTGCAATCATGATGTGTATATGTAACGTACCAATAAAGATTAAAAAAAAGAATGATAAAAGCCAAAGTTAATTCTTGACAGTGTAAAAGTTTTCGCTAGTTTCAAAGAATCTCCGTATATAGGAAGAGGTATCTGTAGAATGGGGATTTTACAAATTTTAAAAGGATAATCTTACCTAAAATTTGAGAAAAGATACAATGATTTTTTTAGGGGGTAGGGTGTTTTCCTGAAAGGTGTTGGCATAAAGAGCTTCCTCTTCTGCCATAGCCAGGGCAGTGAAGGACTTTCTGATGTGAATGATGCTAGTGGAGGAAGTGACTCGCCGGGTAGATAAAAGGACACCACAATATGAAAGACCTAACAGGCGTGGTATGGATTTGGAGTTTTATTCTAGAAAATTAGATAGACCTGTAATTCTGGAAGCCTAAATAAATAATTTTCAATAATTTTCAGCTAATGGTGTGATGTAAAATAGTTTTCCATAATGTGCTCCAACTACAGTTTAGTTAGAAGAACTTTTGATGGATGATGTCATCTTTGTATTGGAAAGTTTAAGAAAAATTACAGCTTTCTTATTTTATGAAAAATTTTCACAGGTCATTTCCCATTTGAAAATTGGGTCGTGTCTTTGTTCTGAGAAAGCACTGGGCTTTATGGCTTATTTCTCTCTCTTTGATGAATTGATAAAGTCCTGTGAGCCAGTGCTCGTCACAGGAACACAATGTAATAATGGACCTATGAAGATATGACAGATGATTTCAGTATCATGATAATGCATCGATGAGTGCCTTCCCACAAATGATATGGTGTAATAGATTTTACAATCTCAGTAACAACCAAGAAATCTTGTTTTTAATGTGACCAAATATTGAGTTTAAAGGTCAGGTAAAGGAACAGGACCCAACACATGAAAAGAACTTTCTGGGCACTTCCTAAGAACGTAAAAATCCACAAACTTGCAAAAGTGACTAGATTATTTAACTTCCTTGAAGGTAATAAAAAAAAACACTATAAAGTGATATTTTCTAAGCTTAATGAAGCATATTATCCAGAACTGCATACAAAAGCCAGCTACTTGGAAAGTTAAAGTAGGAGGATAACAAAACTGAGATCAGCCTAGGGACTTTAGTTAGACTTTATCTTAAATTTTAAAAATAAAAATAAAAAGGACTGGGGAATTTAGCTTAGTGTGAGGCCTGGAGTTCCATCTCTAGTATAAAAAAAACCCCAAAAGCTTCATACAGTTTTTGGTTAGGAATCATCATATTCTCATTTTTCTTTATTTTTTTTCCTTATACCATAGTCAGCACTAGCAACTGGCATTCTTTCTAGGGTCATATTACACCAAGGAGAACTATATTCCTTTTCAAGAATTGCCAAAAAGAGAAAAAGAGTAATAGAACAAAACTAAATACCTAGAAGATTCAGTTAGTTGACAGAAATTGGAAAAGTGAACTCTTCAAAATAATACTGTGGGTTTATGTGACTGTACAATTACTATAAGAAATTTAATGGTTTGAGTTTCATAGTAATTGACAACATCCTAGCCTCACTTGGGAAACAGTAGGGAGTGGTAGGGAGTATGGCAAACTGAAGACAACAGGCTCGTAATTCTCTTTCTAAGTAGAAATTTTAAAAATTTGTGTATCTCTCCTTAATTTCTATATATAACTTTTCTTATTTAAACTTTGATTACACTTGAAATTGCTGTGAAGACAATAAAAAGTATGCCATCAGGCTCGTTAACCACAGAAATTTGTGATCCTTTGTATACAGAATAATCAGGCTCCATGAGGGCCTTGGGTTGTTTTGTAGGCCAGTGTCCTCCAGAGAAGGAGCACCAAGGAGCAGGGATCAGCTACAGAGAATGTCTGGGATCAGAATCTTTTTTTTTTTTGTTAGAGGCACAGTCAAGCAGCTTAGAGAGTTGGCTATGGCTGAGCATCTATCAAATGCAACATGTTTATTATATCTTAAATTTTACGAATCAATGACCTGAAAAAGTAAGGACAGATCAAAGGCTGTTGCTACTTTTAAGGATGGGAAAATTCAACACACATTAGTATCAATCTAGAACATTTCTCGATGCAACGATATTTACTTTACATTTTAAAAAAATCATTGCATTTACAGAATATAGACCAATGAATTGTTCATGCTTCTAATGATCACTGGAAATGTGGGGAAAATGCATGCATGCCAAATTCAATTAGAGCAGCTTTCTATAACTGCTCACAGCTCTAGCAAACTATTCATCCAGTGGCTACTCTGTGATGCCTTCACTTTATGGAGCAAAGGGGAGGCTGAGAGTGGGGAGAAGTACCTTGGGGCTTTTCCATGTGACACTCTCTTATCTTCCCATGGAGAGGATAAATCTCTACTGACTAGATAGTTTTTAGTCTGGTAGTCTTCAGCAAGCATACATCCATTCTGAGACTTTTATGATAGCCTCACCACAGTCTACTAGTACCTAAAGGGTCTTTGAATAGTTGAGATGGACTGAGCCCTTAATATGTTATCACTATTACTAGAAAAATTATTTTGAATCTGTGTTAAAAATACTAAAAGATGATGTTACAGTCCTCATTTTCTTCCACAGGAAATTCAAGACATAGAGTGGAAATTTTACAAAACCTACTGTTCATGCCAATTTAGTGGCTACACCAGGACTCGAATTTAGAATTTCCTGACATCAAAATCTTTATAACTTGCCCAAGGTTGTCAGCAACATAGAGATTTGCACAGTTTGCAATAAAAGAAATGCGATCATAGTCTGCTTTTGTTTGCTTTAATGCTTGTTAGAATTACAGAACACTGGCTCTTCTTCTTTTACTTAAAATCTGAGGCCCAGAAAATTTGTGCAAATGGATCCCTGGGAAAAAGCACATCATGGAGCTTCTCTAGTGGAGCTGAGGGCTCTGAACAGATGTTTCATTTAGATGGTGAATTCTCTAAAAGCCTTCAAGTTAAAAGCTTCACCTACCAGCTTTGCAATGATTACAGCTGATTTTATCTTCAGGTCTTATAGCTCCCTTGAGATGAGGCTTTGTAAAGTTGCTTGCCTATTTAACACAGTCCTTTGGTTGCTTAGCCATTCCAAAAGGAGACTACAAGTCCAAAGCAGATGGTACCTTCCTCAAAAGCCTCTTCATTTACTCCTCCTCGTGTTAGGACACGATATCCATCTACCAAAAGAGAAGACATAATCACAGAGTCTTCTTTTCCCTCACCTCCCCACTCTAATATAGTAAAATCACAACTTTACCTCAGAAATACAACCCTGATGTGTCCAATTTTCTCCTCTACCATATATATTGCCCTGGTCCAAAGCATTATCATCTTTGTTTAATTTTCACCTTGGCTTGCTAACTTGTCTTTCTATTTTTGTTCATGTTTCCCTATCACCCATCTGCAGAAAGCAGCTGGGGTGATTCTTTTAGAATGTAAATCAGGCAATGTGATATTTATGTTTTTAAGACTACCTCTCTGTGATGCCTTTCTTCTCTTCCCTGAGACACATTTGGTCCTGTCCCACTGACTGTATTTCAGATATTTGAAATGGGTAACCCTGTTCTTATCTTATTTATTTGTATTAACTTGGTTGATACCTAGCTCCAAAATTTATGCATTCCTCTGTTCTTTATTTGATCTGTTTAAGTATGACTATAACATTATGACAATGATTGTTTAAGCAAACATATCATTCATTCCACTGCACATTAAAAACTATTGGTAGGTGGCAGTTGTGAACCACCCTGCTATGGAAGATTCACTACCCAGCTGCGATTACTCAGCTGACCACATTCAGCCAACTTTCTAACAGAGGCTTCCTTGGTTTTCTAGCCGAACTCAGGCTCTTCTTGGAGTCTTCCAGAAGGAAGAAGTGGAGGAAGCTGATGTCCCGATTCTCTGGGACGTATTCGGCCAATGGCAGCATGAACTCCAGAGACCAGCCATTTAGGCCCCAGGTAGGACTCCTTCAGTGGGAAATCTGTGCTTTCACCTCTATGTTAGCCTAAGAAACTTGAACAGGTTGGGAATGTGGCCTGATGACTCTCCCCAGCTTGAGCCTGCTTCCTCTCTTCTTCTTTTGCACATGGAGCTTCCCTGTAAGCCTTTGGCGGTCCTAATTCTGAATCAATATCTACTTCCCAAAGAGTCAATCACGCAATATTACTACATTCTCACACATTCTGGATGCAGAATTTGGCAGAGAGCAAAGGAACAAAGAAGAAATATACCAGGTTGTGTTCTAGTTAGGAGAGATGGTATCATAACAAACATGAAATACAGAAATACCCCAGAGAAAGGACATCTCTTAAGGAAATGATTGGCAGAGCTCAGAAGTGACTAGGAGGTTAGGTTAAATTAGCAGGTTGATTATTAGGATAGCTCCTTCTACATGCTGGCTGTGATGTGAGGTAAGAATAACAAGACAGTGGCATTCCTACAGATCACTGGAAATAAAAAAATTGAAGGAGTCCACAGAGAGGCGAAAGCCTTTGAGAATGGATTTAACATGCCTGGGATGCAGAGGGAACTAGAGTTTTATTCTGTTTAAAATCAGAAAACTCACTTTGAGAAGCATGTGGCTTAATCTCAATTTTCTTTCATCAAATGTATTTTGCTTGTTCTTCTGATATGGACATACAAGCTCTTAGTTTACATACAAAACAAAATTGGAAGAGGGAGCATGATGGGACCTGGGGTGTTTTATCCTTAGCATCTTATCTATTCCAGCAGTTCATGTTCTGGAGTTAATGGAAGAATGCTATGTGTGTCAGAGGAGCATAACTTGAACACAGAAACTTCTGATGACTGTAAATTGCACATCAAATAAAAACACTACTCCTAGGTCATCACAAATACACCTCAGTTGCCCTCCCCTTCTCCCTTGATTTATTTTGTTTAACTGCCTTTACCTGCCGTGCTATCTTGCCTCTCTCCAGCACATGGGCCTGACATGCTCATCTCCCTGTGCTTGTCTCCTTTCTTTTAAACTTCTCTTTATTCTCTTTGTCTCTGCTTTTGCTCAAACCAGTGATAAATATTTAGGTTTTTCTTTTTTAATTTCTACTCAGTTGCCTGTGACTAGGAGGTAGATGACTCAGAAAGAATTTTCCAGAGAAAAAAATATTTCTTTTGTAACTACAGAAAACTGTCACTTATCTGTGACTCTTGCCTTTGAATGGACAGAAAATTGAGTTACAATCTAAGTTGCCATTAACCTTATTATTTAGTGATCCTCCACTCCCCTGCTAAGCCATGACATAATTCACACGAACCCTGGAGAATTCATGGCTCATGCCTCCCTTGTGTCCAGCACAATTATTTATTCTGAACTAAAGACTTGCCCAGCAATTTCTCCCACCTCCTAACAATAGCATGTGCTACTTCAAGACAGGATTCCAAATGCTGGAATTCTAACTACCTTCTGTATCTGTTTAGCTTTCAGGTTATAAGTGCTTGCCCTTTATTTGAAAATTTCTCTATATATTTCCTGAGGTTTCACATAAAGTGATATACTCACTTTATATGTGGAAGAAAGTCCAAATAGAACAGAAGAACTGAGATAACCAGCTATTGGGCCTTTACCTGGTGTGTCCCATTAGAGTTACTTAGCCCAGAGTCATCCACTAAGATTAAGTACCATGAAAAGTAGTTCTCCTAGAAGACAAAATCACATTCTTAGTAGGGCTTATGGTCATATAGGCTTCTATAAATTATTTGAATCAGACAGAATTATGGCATTATTCAGTTGCCGGTCATCCCCAATACTGGTTGCTGATGGTGACAGTAAGAGAAAAAGTACTATGCGTTTGCCAGGTAGAGTAATTTCCCCCAATCTAAGCAGAAGAGGAAAGAAGTGAACCTTGAGTTCAGCAAGTGAATTTCTTATGAAAGCATAACATGCTGGCTCTCATGGCTGTATTGTCTCCCCCAAAGCAGTCAGGCGAATACATTGTGCAGGGGGAATGACCTTCAGCCTTGCTACAATGTGTTTCAGTGAGGCAGATGCAAAATTCTTCGCTCACATGGTTGGAAGCCAGCGTCCAGATCCATGTGAATGTCTCACCTGGTCTGATCATTCCCAAGGATGACCTTGCTCCCAGTGTGCAAAAGATGACTATTTTGGAAGAACATGCACGTGATATAGAAAGGTAGAGTTAGCCAGTCTAGAGTACAGGAAAGGTTCTAGAATTGACTTTGGAGAAATTAATGGATTTTAAACTTAAACCTTACTTTTCATATCATTTTGAAAGTTTATTAGCCAAAGTAGCAAAGAAACAAACATACTCAGAGTCATCAGTTGGGTTCTGTTAAATATTTGGCACATAGTATCTTGACTTCTGTTTGTATTCTTATTCCACACTCCGTAGATCTTGTGGGTGAGCCTGATTGGTTAACTTTTCATAATAGAGCAAAAGAATGGTGTATGTACCCTTGATTTAAAGCATTTACTTAATCCATTAATCTGTACTGTAACCCATGGAGAAACTCAAAATATATGGTTATGTCTCACATTCATACAGGTCTGACTGATGTTTTCTGCTTTGTGGAGTCAGATACTTTACTTACTGGAGAAATAAGAGTGATCACAGGGAAGATAGTTGGTGACTGTAGTGTCATTTTCTCTGGTTGCTTGCACACATTTCCTGTCAAAACAGTATTTATTTCTAGTGTTCAAGAAATTCACTTGGCTTAGGAAATGTTTATGTCCTTGTCTTAATCCTCAAGTACTGGTCTATTGATTCTTTTTTTCCCTCAAATTCAGCTGTCCTCCTGTCTCTGCCTCCTAAGTGCTGGGATTACAGATATGAACCTCTATGCCTGGCATTGTGGTATGTGGTACTGGTTGCTGGTGGGCATGATTCACCACACCCAGAATTGCGATATGTGGTTACTGGGGATCTAACTAGGGACCTCGCACTTGCAAGGCAAGCACTGAAACCACAAAGCTAAATCCTCAGCCCTCAATTCAATTTTATACTTATTACTTTTGCAGCAGCAGTGTAAACAAATATTACTCTGAAGATCCATTCAAGGTATTATTTTGTTTATAGACATTTGCCCACCAGGTAGCCTTTAGTGAAGATGAAATTCATCTGGATTATTTCACGAGAGTGAACCTGTTATTGCTGTTTTTAATGGCTATGGGTCTCTGGTGCAGATTCTTAGTTAGCCTAATCGTATATCAGTACAGTACAACAAGTCTAGTTACTGTAGAGAGATCCATTAGAGTTTGTAATTTCCCCCTTTGTGACTAAATTCTAAGGTCTTTTCTCTTGCAGTACAAACATGAATGAATAAAAACAGCAGAGGGTGTTATCCTTTGTGACTCATCCAAGCAACTAGAACTTTTTCTCAAAACACTAGAAAGGAGAGGAATTCTTAGCTAATCAAAGGACACTCCAGCTTGTATTTCACTTTTTCTTATTTATTTTCATTTTTAAAAATTATTTTATTATTTTTTAGTAATTAAGATTAGTGACACATTTCAGACATACACATGACCGTATTCATCCTAGGGAATTTGTACCTACACATGACATACATTAATTCTGCTTTTTTGCCCAGTTTCCTACTTTGCTTATCTTCAACCACTCTTTGGTCCTTTTAACCCAGCTATTCCCCTGCTAGGCGTCAAAAGAATTAAAAGCCTTCTCAAAAGAATTAAAAGCATCATACCACAGCAACATATGCACACCCATTGTTATAGCAGCAAAGTTTGTAATAGCTAAATCTTGGAAGCAACACAAGTGTTTATCAGCAGGAGACCAGATAGTTTTTTAAAAAAATAAAATGGAATATTACTCAGCATTAGAGAAGGATAAACATGAGATGTTTCTAAGTAAATGAATATACTTTAAGATCATACTCTTAAGAGAAATAAATTGAACACATATGTACAATTGTTGCATTGTTTCTCTGGCATGAGAAACTGAAAGTGTAACTAAGGAGCAGAATGTATACTGGATATCATAAAATAGGAAGAAAATACTCAAATGGGAAAGGGAACTAGGGAGAGAGAAAGGAGAAAGAAAGGAAGGGCAAAGAATAAAAACAAGCAAAGTAAAAAATGGAGGCAGATCTTTTGTATAATCATTATTAAAGCGCTATGCACAAATCATCCTGGTTAGGCTGCCTTTTGAGTTTCTGGTTTGCATATTCACAGAGTGTATGATGTAGGAAAATCAGTTAATGTTTCCTGAGCTTTATCTTCACAGGGACAACAAAAATATTTTTGTCTAAATCACAAGAGAAATTAAGAGCATACTCGTTAATATCTAACACATTGTAACTGAATAAATATGAAGAGTTTCTGCTGAGCATGACCTACGTGGTATGATTTGTGATTTCAAGCACAAAGAAACTGAGAACATTGTTTTAGTCTTAATGGCTTACTTTTATGACAGGAACAATTCTTGAAATTCCACTATTATAAAGACAATATTTTAGATAGACTGATTTCTTTCTTTATATGCTTCAGAATGAAATAAAAGAATAAGGAAAAATAATACATTTTTATTAAGAATTTCTTCTTTCATAAATATTTTGAGTCCTTGGGTAAAAAGAAATGTTTGCAGTTGATACAAAGAAGGGTAAAATTAACTTGGAAAACAGAAATAACTTCCCTTGAAAAACTCTGTACATTTATTCAGTTACAATGACAGTTGTTGCAAATCTGTACTTGACAGAAGAATATGGAGTCTGATATCTGGGGATAATGGCAACAGCAAAAAAAAAAAAGAGACCCATCAAGAGGTGGAGAGAACGGCTTTTCTACTTTTTGTTCCTTCTGGACTCCCAGCCAGTGATGGTGCTGCCCGTATCAAGGCTGATCTTCCTCACTCAGTTTTCCAGCCCACCTGCCAAATGTGTCTGGAAAGGCTCTCAAAGACACAGCGAGAAGTACGCTTACCTAGGTATCCTTCAATTTGGTCAAGTTTGACAAGCTAGGTGAAGCAGCAAATATATGTAGCTATTAAAATTTTTAAATATTCATTTGTGGATCTCCTTATTATCATCATCACATGCATTACAAATGTAAATACCAGACCTAGGGAATATTGAGCTAGAGAACCACATCTGCTGTGATTTGAAGGAAAAAGAATGTGGTGGAAGAAGAAATAAACTTCCTTGTCTGTATCCTGAATTAAACCAATGCAGGAACAGCTTTGCTGCCTTTAGTTGACAGACCAAATAGAGGTTATAATTCTTACAATAGAAAATAACTCCTACACACACACACACACACACACACCCAGAGAGGGCGTGGAGACAGAGAGATGGAAAAGAGTTATTGAAAGGCTATATCATCTGTTAAAACATTGAAATAATCCTGGGTGAGCTAGAAAGCAGTCCTTGCTCTGAACTGCCAGAAAGTTCCTCCATGCTGGCTACTGTGGGCTAACTTCATGGCTTTCTGTGTTACACTAAGTCTAGCTATAAATGGGGCAATTCTAGACAAGGAGTAACAGCTGGACCCTTCCCCAGTCCTATGTCCAACTTTTATTCTAATTAGTTTCTGCCTTGGCTAATTGATTTTGAACTTAAAATTTCAAGATTCATAATTTATCTGTTTCATTTCCTGACTGGCATAAATCTAAGGACAAGAATTGTATTTGTAATTTTCTTCAGTTTTTATTATGAGTACAGTCTTCAAATTAGAAAGAGATTAGGAGATGGCTAGGATCTATGATATAGATATTTCTTATCATATGACCACCTACTGACTGAACTATATTTAAGACATTCATTACTATGCAGGATTGTGAAACCTAAATTCTACAGTTAGCTTGCCTGAATTAATCTTATTTCAATCCTTTACAAACCAGATTATTCTAGCACAGAGAAATTAAATACTTAGTTTTTGTAATGGCTTATGTTTAGATGTTCCCTTAAAACCTCGTGTGGTCTTAGGTGAGGCTTTCCCTTCAGAAGTAGATAAATCTAGAGTATGTGATTAATTCGTGGTGCAATGCTAGATCTGAGGGGCACTAGAAATAAGGGTATTAGTGCTTCACACCCAAAGTAGTCCGAATACACTGAATGGGAAGAAAGATGCTGTTAGGATCTCTTGTTTCTTTTGCTACCTTATCAGCCCTAGTAACTGCTCACCTGCTTGGAGACAACGGACAATGACTGAAGATTTTATGAACTGTAAGCCAAATAAACCTTTCCACTTTTAACTTCAGATGTTGGGCATTTTGTCTCAGCAGTGGGAGAAAAATAACTAACATAATTTCCCTTATTTTAAATAGTTAAATAAGAAACTATCATGTAAGAGGATTGTTATAAGGAGTAAAGACCTAGTACAATAAAGCATTTTAGAAGACATATGACTGACACAGAGTAAACACTCAAAATGTATTTTAATGTTACTTTATGCAAATATGCCAAGACTCCAAGAAAAAATGCTCTGATTTCTAAAGCAGTATTATATAAACAATTATATTATATTCTGCACGCTAGTAAACATTTCATATACAGAGATTCTGTGACCAATTTTGTTTTGGAAATGCTGAGTCAGTCAAGCTTATATAAAGCTTAATGTTGGATACAGTATCATGGTGATATATTCCATACAACTGTAAGTGTTTTCATTGTTTTAATCAGTAAAAAATTGATTTTTTTAGCATCAGATTTTTAGACTACTTTTATGTAAATGCTACATTCAAATGCTAACATCTTTTAGTGATGTAAAAATTACTTGGCCTTCTCAACTGAGTTGCATCAGAAGGAACAATAATATGACTTTTCTTCTTAAGTAGGTGGTATTCAGTCTTAATTAGCCCAGATGCAAACCAGTCAAATGGATTCCATGGTCTCTTTTCCCCACAATCATTCTGATGGTAAGAGAGAAAAAAATCATCATCATCATTATCATCGTCATCATCATCATCACCATCATCATCATCACCATCATCATCCAAATCAAAGAATCACAGTAAAACGTTCCTTCTTCCTTGAGCTTGAAGTTGTCGGTGTTAATCCGGGGTCACAGAAAGAAACAGAGGCACTAAGGGATGAGTTTCAGGAGAAACCATCAGGGGGAATAGCCTTGCAGGACTGAGCCCTGAACCTTCCTCTAACAACTCTTTTTATTATGCAGAACTATGCAGGGAAAAACAATTGGAATTCTACGAAGTTCAGCTGTCTCCCACCCTTGATGATGCTTCTCTGGTCAGGTGGTCAACACACCTGCATGCCCTCTTCTCAGTGTCCACAAGGAGACCAATTAGCCTCAACTCTGATCTTACATGGGGTGATTCACCAAGTCTTGTGTTTGGTGCCTCATTATGGTTGCCTAGTCCTGTTGGCTTTCCCCATGACAAAGTTTGTTCCTATGTTACAGTCAACCCTACCTTACCTATCAATAGATTTTAGTTTTACTAGACATTTCAAAGAAAGACTAACTTAAAAAAGGTACATCACACAGATGGAAGAAAATTTACCATCTTGATTCATAACCCAAAAGCTCCATCTGATTGATCCTGGAAACAAATGATGTGCATGACCTTGACTCAACAAATTAGTATCATGATATATGTCATGATATATGATATATGTCATGATATATGTCATACTCCAAAAGTACTATCAACATTAAACTCATAAGTAAAAAGTTATTTTATAACAACTATTGTTACTAATATAATATTTTTGAACCTTAGCTTATAGAAGAAAT
Source organism: Petromus typicus (assembly GCA_004026965.1). Classification (NCBI taxonomy): domain Eukaryota; kingdom Metazoa; phylum Chordata; class Mammalia; order Rodentia; family Petromuridae; genus Petromus; species Petromus typicus. The sequence goes on along the minus strand of PVIR01002479.1, from coordinate 34,702 downwards.
TTAATCATTTTGTACTCTTTTCCTGTTTTCAACAGTTTTCAGAGGTTTCATATACAGTTTAACTTTTTCATTTCATATGTATGTAATTATGTTCTGATTTGGTTGTGAGATTTAATTGTGTTGACTTATTAATATCACCTTTCTCCTTTTTAGAAATTCAGGTCCCATTTTCTCATTTGCTTATCCCTATAGGTAATTTTATTGACAATCATTTTTCTTCTCATTCAAGAAATGTTTTCAGACCTGAGAATTCTAGACAATAACTACAGGGTTTCCAGGGGCTGAGGACTCTGGTGTGCAGAACAAAGAACTCTCCTTGTATCTCACATGTGATAAAGAACCAATTATGTATCCTCAAAGAAACTTGTCTTGTTAGTGCTATGAAATCATCATTCTGCTATCTTCTGATCTTAGATTTTGTAATTCAGAAGTTTGAGACAGTCCTGATTTAAGCTTCTTTTAATATAATTTTTTTCTTAATATTTGGGAGCTTGAAATATTCTTTTTCTAAAACTTCAAGATTTTGCCAAATTTTGGTTATTTTACTGTTATAGCTTTTGATTAGGACACAGCAAATCTTTTAAATAGCTAACTTCGATTTTTATTTTTAATTTTGGAAAATATCTTTTAATTATACCCTTCATCATTTTCCTGACATTTGTCCTATATTTTCCTTCAGAAATGGATATTAATTTCAGTTAGATTGCATGATCTACTTTCCATATCTGTCATCTTTACTTATAACATTGTGTTATGCTCTCCTTATTTTCAAAAGATCTATCTCCCTGTTTCTTATTATCTATCTTTTATTTTACTCTTTAATTTATTTATATTTTGGGTTTGTCATATAAGAGAAACCATGTGATATTTAAGCTTGTATGTCAATCAAGGGGGAGGGAGAAGTGAGCATAAATAGAGTTGAGATACGTTACGTACGTGTACCTACTCCCCATAATGAATGCAGTTGTTGTGTGATGCAAACATCAGGTTAACTGTCTTTTGTTGTGCACCTTGCATCTGTTACTGAAACCCACCTCTACAAGAATGTCTATAATTTTTACTGCCACAGCTATTGACCTGCACAGCTCTAGAATTCAGTAATTTATATCTGCCATATGTCTTGTAGGGATGACTAATCTTTCTTATTTAAGACTTTCCTTTTCCATTTAGTTTGTTTTTTAGCCTTATTTTTTCCTCACTGTATTCTTAGTGCAGATGTATTGTCTATTACTTCTAGCAAGCTGGACTTGGATAAGGCTTCAGAAACACTGCTGAGAGTCTTCATGGTGGATCTGCACAATCAGTGGGTTAAAGACTGAGGACAAAAGCAAGACCCAAAATAGTACGCTAAAGATAAAACCAGAGTCAAATTTCAAAAAAGATACAGATATAGCAGCAGCATGAAGACAGAGAGGGAGAGATCCAGAAGAAAACACTGGGACAGAAAGCAAAGTAGTGGCTTTGGAATGAAGGGAAAGGATTGAATCTTGAAGCTACTACATGTTCTGAGCACCTGAGATGAGAGGGGAAACTTCATCAAAACAGAAACATTTCTCATTACTATCCCCAAAACTTATGCAGGGCTGGGGTGGAGTCACATAGCATCCACCAGAAACCCTTCCTAAGACAGCCTTTGCAGCTCAGGTTGGGACTCAACGTGGCCCCAGATCTATGAAAGATAAAGAGAAACATACACTCTTCCATTTGTCCTGACTGTTACTGCTTTTCTCTTTTTTACATGCATCACACAGAAAAGATGGAAAGAATTCCTTAGAACTTCAATTTATCCTACCATTACTAAGCAATTTCTGCAGTTTACTTGTATGTTACAGAAAAATATGAATAAGAAACATAAGGTATGATGCTATGTATAATAGTCTAGAAATATACAGTATTTCTCCCACACCTACTCCAAGAACAGGCTGACATTAATTTTAGACATCCAGCATTCACATACCTAGACTGTTTACATAAGACAGCTAGCAGAAGTGGCAGTTGCGGAAGTTTGTGTGATGTCGAAATGATATCTAAGAGGAAGTAGAGCAGAATTATTAGACCACTTCAGCTTTCCCAAGCTTTATAATAATAGTCATTGAGAGATGTTTGAAAATTTTTATCTTAAAATTCTAGTACTGGTACTGTTTGAAACTCAGTCATTTAAATGAGGTGTGTATATATATATATTATATATATATAAATATATATTATATATATAAATATATATTTCAGGTAATTTTAGAAAATTTCATGTGTTAGAGAACAAGTGTTAGGGTGAAAATTAAGGAAGTTTTCAACAGAATGTGCTTTACTAAGCCCAAATATTATGGCGTACCTCCACCCTGAATCAACGAAGGAAGCAACATCTTAGATTTGTAAACTGAAACAGAGCAGCGAATCATAGCCTTCCTGAACTTCAGAAACCAACTTTTCAAGATAGGCATTTTCTTCCTAGAGTGTCCCAATGACTTTGTATGTTACACTGAGTTTTAGAAATACATCAACACACTTGGTATGTGGCTTGTGTTGGATAGCCACTGGATACACACCAATGTCACTGGCCAGTGAGAATTTGGTTTAAGAATTTCAGTTAGCATGTGCCAACTGGTGTTTCCCAGGCCTATTTCCCTTACTTCATTCATAAATCTTGTCTTCAGAATTTGCTCCCAGCTGGAGGCTATTTTCTCAAGCTCTCACTTACTGAGCTCGCCATCCCCTGGAACGTACATCCATAACTTGGGGGTGTTTTGCATGCGCTTGTCCTTCTGCAGGTGGCTGAAGATAGAAGGAAAATAAGCTGGACTCTTTTCTAGGTCTTGTCTTCTGAAATTTGGCTGTCTTCACTTCCCCAAACTTGGCTTCTTTCTCTCAATTTAGAGAGTTTCCTGAGCTCTGCAGGAGTCTCTTGCTCTGCGAATAATAACCTCTCTCAAAGCGGTAAGCTGCTAATCACGGGGTCCCTTGTATTTTGCTATGAGGGATCACTTCCTATCTCATGTTCAGTATGCCTTAACTAGTATTTCATATACTTGTCCTGTTCTCTTCTTTTGGCCCAAAAGATAAATCTGTTTGTTCAACTTGGATGATAGCAGATGGATCTGGTTGAGTTTTAAGGGATCTTTATTTGTCTTGGCATGAAAACACTGTCATATATATGATTTGCAAACATTTTGTCACAAACTGTGCTTTGTCTTTGACTATTTTAACATTGGCTTTCATAAAGGGAAGTTTATCACTGTGATATTCATTTTGGTGTTGCATATAAGAACATTCTTAGTGAAGGTCTTTCTCCTACACATTTTCTATTTATTAAGCTATTCTTTATTTCATTCTATTTCCATTGTCAGCCTACGGAAAATTGTATTTTTTGTTACTGAATTGTGTGATATCTATTTCAAAGCAGACATCTATTCCAAGCTGCATTCCACAGGGATTTTGACACACCTGTAATTATTCTGAATCTCCACTGGATGTCAACACTGCTCAACAAAAAGCGGTTCAGACATTATATTGGGTACACAGAAACAGTCCAACGGGGGTGGAATAGTTACAAAGGAGCCTAAAAAAAAGTGAAATACACAAACAGGAATACCTCTCCTTCAGTAGTAAATTTTAGGCAGAGTGTAGGCACAAAATTTGTAGTGGGACTGAACCCATTTTCCACTCTGGCTCCTTAGTTGCTGACTTGTGCAAAAAAATGACCATGATTTTGGAATATTTACATAATTCTGGTCATAAAGTATGTTACTAAACTAGAATTAAAGATCCAATCATTTTTTTCTGTTCATTTTCCAAATATACACACATTTCAGCAATAATCAATAGAAAAGAACATTTGGGTAAAAACATTACCAAGGCTATTCTGGTCCATACCCAAGGACATCTCTAAGTTCAATAACATAATACAAGGCCCAAAGAGTACATCATATTTCATGGTGGGTTTCATTTCCAAGAAGGACTAATCTGTTCAAGGATAAAAGTAAGGTAATTTAGATTTATATTATTTTTGACCAAATAATGTACCACAAAAATGTGAAAAAAGCTTTAAGCATTCAATTTTAGATATATTTTTCATTTCTTCTGAAGTAGGAAATTATAGATGCTATCATTTTTTATTTTCATAAAGCCTTGTGTTCTATACTATGACTGATTTTTTAGATTAGAAAGAGTAGACAGTACAAAATTTTAACTATACACTCTACAGATATGTCACAGAGGTATGGTATTGATCAAGTTCTTCTAGTGAGGAACAATCACACACATACTTTACAAACTACCTTAAATCTGTTACATGAATATAGTCAATAATATTTTCAGTGGCAGAACATAAAAACAAGCTCACGTTTATCTTTGTCTAGCACTGTGTGGCTAGCAGATTAAATATATTCAGTAAGCAGATGCAATTTTGAGTGAGCAATTAAAAATATCTAAAAATGGAACAAAGACTAAAATACAGTTTAATGTATGGGAATAATCTAATGAAGAGAATTATCTCTGAAGAGTAGGGTGGTATTTAAATAAATATTTTATACTCCAGTATCTGGTGGAATACCAAACTTCTAAAGACTGAAATTTCCATTCTGATATATCCTGTGGGATCTTAACATCCTGGTGTCCAACAATCCTAATGTATGGATTATAGTAAGCGAGCTGCCCTACACATGTGTGCCACTGTCCTCCCATAACCCTTGTATTCAACCAGGTCTGGCTGATAAAATTTCATTGCATTCAGTTTTAATACTTCATATAATGACAAGATTCTATTTGAGCATGTATAAATTTGATTTATCAGCAGTGACAGTATATTCAGTTGTTACAGTCATGAAATTTTTTGCAACAGACTCAAAGCTTTACACTATTTACTCCATGGATCAATGATGTTTTTAAGAAATATAAAAACTAACAAAATTTCTATTTATCAAATTTTCTCATGTGAAATGGAAGATCAAGATTGTCTACGTGTAATGCATGGGTTGTATTTTCTTATAGGGTGATGATAAATGAGTCAGAAAAATTATGAAAGTATAAATCATACTTCATCATGGTTGAAAACTTTGCTTCAGAAATGGTTTTGGCAGGCACATCACAAAAACATTGGGTTTATTTTCTAGAAGTTCAGAGCCGTGATTTTCAAATCCTTTATTTTAATACCAAATTATGTCACTAGTGGGTTTTTTTTTTCCTCTTTATACATGATCTTGTGTTATGGTCCCATCTTTCAAGTTTTCTATTAAGTCACTCCCTGGCTTGTTCTTATCAAAATAGGAGAATTTGAAATCTGGAAGAGCATGTAACATCCTTTGGATAAATACTTTAATAATTATGGGTGAAACAGAACCTTTCTATAAAAACAGGATATTGGATGCATAGACTGAGATAAAAACAAAACAATAGATTCTTAAACAGTAATCATTTGTTCTAATGTGTCAGCTAAAATCTGTGTGTAAGCTAATACCTTTTTATTTTAAAATTTATTAAATCAAGTTTTAACTTGTATGACACAATAAGTCCCTTCTATGTCTTTCATTTTTTCTGATGATGAATAAGTTTTACTTTATTTAGTTAGTTAACAGTTTAGTATTTTATAGTAAAAATATTCCTAATGAAGAAATGAGTAGTAGGAAGAAAACCTGTATCTCGGTAAAAATAAATAAAATAAAACATAATCCAATAAGACATTTTCTCAAGTATTTTTTGCTGCTCAAAATTAATTTCATCTGTTGTGTCAGTAGTAGCATTCTTATTAGATGATTCAAGTATATGTATTTAAGAAGGTATGACCTTCAAAATCATTGGAGTAGAAGGTATAAATATTTCCACTTTTAGTTTCAATAGCCTTGATAAAGGAAGAAGTCTAGAATTTAGAACCCATTGACTTAGGCACAGTAAACGACTTAATAGAAGGGCTGAGTCACTTACAGAGTCACTTGCTCTCAAGTGCAGGAGGCCCATGGTAGGTGTTCCTGAAGTTAGTTGTGTGCACTAAATGAATGAGTTCATGGATGACACGCACAACTACATAGAATGTAGTACGACTACATAGGTTGCAACTATATAGGCCTGTAGGCTCTTCCAGCTTGACATACAATTTGGGAACAATGGAAATGAAGCAGCCATGACATCACTAGAGAGAGAGTCCATCCTTATCATCTTTATTCTCATACAACTTATGCCTGAAAAAAGAATGCAGGGCCGTAATCTTTTATGCTTAATATCGAAAGAATGCCCAAACAGAAACTCATTTGAAGATGAAACTAGACCTAAACTAACAAAGGTCATTTATGTCACTAATTTATAGAACTTGATTTAAATATTCACATATTTTGCTGCAGAAATACTAGTGGGTTTGATTATATAGTTCTTCTTCAGATCCTGGTAGTGGGTTCTATAATATTTCATATGTGTGCTTTGCTTACCTTCCAAAATACACACAGTTCTGAGTTCTAAAAACCATTTGGCTCCAAGGTTTTAACTAGGGTTTGTGATGCTGTGCACACTGTATAATATTATTGGAGTGCCTTCAGTTTATTTGCTTTTGTGTTCAGTGCTCACTGTTTCCTGATACTCAACTTGCAAATACTTCTGTTTAGGGCACAACAACAACAGGAAAGAGGCTGACTTCCCGGAGGTGAATGCTGTCCTGTCTGTGTGGTGCCTGCAGTGATAGGGCTGGAAATTATCATTCCATCGCCTGCCATCAAAACTCACAGTGACTTGGATATCTAGGAATTGTGCTGTCTATGCTGCTTCATACAGGAAGGCCCTAAGGTAGCGCCCAGCAAGGAGACCACTCAACAAGTGAGCTGATCACCTGCAGTTGTTTGAGACTATCAGTGAAAGCATGTGTGATCACTATGTGTACTGAATGGTTTCCTCCGTGGAGGAATATGATGACAGAATCTGTCATTTGTGTCGTATTAGTTACAAACTTTAACTCCAAGGAAGAGAATACACTGACTTACCTATCTTTGACCGAAAGATGGACATTTTTATATCATTAAAGAAAGGCTATCAGGGTAAATTAAACTTTTCCATGAAACCAAGATTGATATATCTACCCCATGAAAAACAAATCATAAAATATAATACCTTCATGTCTGGTTTTAAGTTACTGATTGACCCAGATATAGACTTAACCAGGACAGGAAAGAAATCAAACTCTAGTAGTTCTGTTCTTCATTAATAGTTCTGGCCATGGAATGTGGGAGAAGGTTGACAGTTGTCCAACGCTCTAAATTTCTCCATGCAATTGTAGTCATTCTGCTTTAGGAGTGTGAACGGAGACTTAGAAACCTAGAAATTTAGTGTTCAAAAGTTGGTATCTTAACCAGGACATGGAATGGAATGAGTTTGCTGGCTTATTTCTTCTTTGGATTTGGAAAGATAATGAGAAAATATTAATCCTAATTCATCTTCTGGAGACATTTCTCTCCTGTCTTTACTTCTTCTTTTCCCATATTGTATTGCGTGTGTTTCTATTCCTCATCTATCTATCTATCTATCTTTCTATCTATCTATCTATCTATAATTAACCTATCTGATTATCTGTTGTTGAATCTCTTTCATGCTCTACCTGTTTGTGCATTTGTCAGCTTATCTATCTGCTTTATATGCCATACTAGGTAAGTATGAAAAAGATGGAAAGAGTGAGAAATTGGCATCTGCCACACTTTTATCAAAATATCTTTTATCTCAAATTATTTCTTATTTTCAAATAATTTTATCTTACAAAAATAAAATTTTCTTATGGCACGGATGACAATACTTAAATTCTGCTTTGTGGCACATAAGCTATAGATCATTTAGTTTAGATGTTATATAAAAGAAGATACAGCTTGGGAAGCAATTTGAATTCTTTCAGAGATTTCAACTGAACTGAAGGATATTAATACTCCATTATAAAATTAAATCTTCTGTATGCTAAACCTAGTATATCTTTTCCAAAACTAGTCAGTGTTGAATATATTGCTGTCTTGTCTGGGAAGGCTCCTAAAGCTTCCTGTGGGTTTCCTTGAGAAATTTTCTTTCCAAAATTCTTGTCATAATTTATGGAGTTCACATCGTACTTTCCTCAAACAATTTATACTAGTAAAGGAACGTAGGCTTGTAATTCTTTTTGCTTAATATCTTACAAAAAAGCGCCCAAGCAGAAATTCCTTTGAAGATGAAACTAAGTCTAAACTAACATAAGTTCTTTATATTGTTAATATATACTACTTGAGTAAATAGTCACATAGTTTGCTGTAGAAATATTGGTGGATTTGACCATGTAGTCCTGTTTCAGACTAGTATATTTTTGTTTAGGTCAATATTAGAATGCATTATCTATTCAGGAAGCAAATAATTAAACTCTGAGGTTTTTATAAAGTAGAAAACACTTCTTTTTTTCAAAATTTGAAATGCTTATATTCTGAATTGTATTATACCAATGTGCTAGGAAAATCTTTTTGGTTTTATGAATAGAATGCCAGCAAGAAGCTAGAATATGACTTTTTTTTAAAAGTTGCAGTATTGTAACTACATGAGAGATGGCTTCTTAAATGGCATCTCTTCTCTAGAGAGAGGTGATTCCCTGGTTTTTAACTTGAAACAACCAGCAATAATAATCACAGTCTGAGGAAAGGAAAACCTTCTTGCTCTGTGGTCTGGCTCAGGGTATTTGTAGGGCCTTCCTTGCCTTTTATGCATCACCCTAGCATACCCTACACTATTTTCCAGCTCTTCAGTAACCCCAGATGGCTGTATTGACTACAGCAATGGGATTACAAACGTGGAAGCAGACATTCCTCAAGAAAGATGTAAATGAATCAAGTAGCCCCAGAGTGACTTTATTGAATGAGAAGCACAGACATTACAAAACAAAAGGCATTTACCCAGCCCCAACTAGGGAAAACACATTCTCAATGGTTTTTGAGGACCCACATTTTATTTTCAAAAGACAAAAAAATACAGAATTTTAAAATCAATTTCTAAATATTTTATTGTCATTATTCAAGGATTTTAAGAAAAAAATACAGTAGCAGGCAAGAATTGAAGCTGCTTGCTATTATTTCTTCCTTAAAAGAAATAATTAAAGTTAGAAGGGCTATCTAAGTTCACTTTTGTACATTATCCATCACTTTAAAGTTTTGGATGAGTTTATTGGGAACCATAGCAAAAACCTAGATGTTATTCTAGTGCCACATGCAGAGCACATGGAAGAACTGCACCATTCTGGTCTCATACTACTCTTGGTCATAAGAAATGCCACTGTGTAAAAAGAGAAGAGTATTAATCAACTAATCTCTCCAGCTAAGATTTTACTGGGGGGGTCTATTAACATCAGCCCTGCAATACGTCTGAGCTTCTGAAGATAGCGCAGCAGGATGAACTAAGAGGAGCCCTATCTAGAAGGAACCACACAAAAAGAAATGAATTAAAGTCCCATACTATAAACCGCCACTGATGGGGAAAGAAAAAATATTTAAGTGATGATGAACATTGAAAATATCAGGTACAATTGATTAATTTCAAAGTTGATTTTCTATTACTCATGATCCTAACATTCATCCATTTATAAGCTGGACACAACTATGCAATTTGTTAGTATATAAGTACTATAAAGTCATAGTTAATTAGATCATCCAAATTGTACACTTGTATATCTAGCTTAGTTGGCTCTTATAGCATGATGTGTCTACACACACAGACACACACACACACACACGGCTTATATATGATTTTCTTTCAAATGTCAGAAAATCTAAGATTACCTTGACAAGCCTTGCCACCAAAGCCATGTAGTCAAACAGGAAAAATAGAAGTATAAGCAACAAACTAAATATAAGACATCAAATGCTAGGATAATGGAATGTACTCAGCCATGAGAAACCTCGGATGATTCTAACTCACTGTATATGTATATCTTGGTTACATTTCTCATTATTAAGACAAAATACCCAACACTCAAAACTTAAGGAGGAAAGGCTCATTTGGGCTCAGTTTGTAGAGGCTGCAGTTCTTAATTGGCTGGCTCCAAGACAGGGTGCTATGGCGGAGGGTCACAGCAGAGTAGGGAGAAGGCAGTAGCAGAGTAACAGCAAGCAGCAAAGTATTGCAGCAGACCTCTTTCTCTCGAATTCCCTCAAGTAGGCAGCACTCCCGCCCACGGAGGGGCAACCCTCATCTCAGCTTCCCACCATTAATCCCAGCGTCACGTCTTCTCAGTCTAACAGCCTCTGAAAAGCCCCAACTATGAACATATGAGGCCTGGGAGAGACATCAAGATACAAGCTCTAACATTTTACTCCTTGCCCCCAAAAGACTTGTGTTCATGCTTTTATACAAAAGGCATTTGTCCATCTCTAAGGCTGTTCAAACTCCAAACAATTTCTCTATCGCTGTAAAATCCAATCTAAAGTCTCCTCTGAGATTTAAGGCAAATTCTAGCTGCAAGTCCTTGTACAAATAAAAAGAAATTTAAACGCTTCCAGCATACAACGGCACAAGATCAACATTCCCATTCCAAAAGTTACAGATAGGGGGATAGAACGGAACGGGATCAGAGCCCGGAACGGGATCAGAGCCCGTTCAGACTCCAGAAGGGCGGACCGTAAGTTCGTAGTTACCTCCACTGGCTGGTACAATCTGTTGCAAGTTGAGAACTGCAAAGAATGTGGGTGGCCCTGGCCCTGGCACTGTCAATGCTGCAGCTCCCACGAGTTTTCTCTGGGGCTGGCTCTGCTAGCTCCTTGCCGCTTTCTCACCTGATCCTCTCTTCCGGCTTCTCGAATTTCCTGGGATCTCCACTGTGCTTTCCTCGTCACACGCACACATCTTCCAACAGCTTTTCTGACCCCATAATTCTAACATTCTGCATGTGGTTAAAACCAGTGCCACATGGATAATACCAGCTGGTTCAGTAGCTACATTTCTTTCTTTCTTGGTTGTCCGGGTCCAGTGCTTCAGTTACTGAGTACTATGAACCCATGTCAAAGAACATATTTTCTAGGCCACCACTATTCTAGAAAATAGTGCTCTTGGGGTCTCTTCTCAAAGCAAAATTTTTCACCTTTGCAATTTTGAGGCTGCATAAGCTAAACCCCATCAGTTTTGCGATGTCCTCAGCCAATGTTTTCTATGGACCTCTTCCTTCTCAGTAACCAAGTTCTCCTCTACTCCATCTTTGTAGTCTATGACTTTACCGAAGCTTCCTTTCTGTAAAAACTCAAAATGTTTGAAATAATTTTCCAGGGTTCTTTGCTCTTAATTCTCAATATAGATTTGGTTAAATGCCCTCAATGTTAGCTATGTCAGTGACACATTAGACTACCTTGAAATTATATCCACAGGATTAATTAGTCTACTGTCTATAATTTTACTTAGTCTCTAGACAAGAGCAAAATGCAGACAAATTTTCTGTCAAAGCATAGCACACGTGACAGCCAATCTAGTCCTAGTTCCTAACTGGAACCTCTTGAATCTGGTCTTTACCAGCCTTATTCCCGTGCATATTCTGGTCTTCTGAGCTCTATTAGAATCTCCTATCAATTATAGTTTAAAGCATTCCAGGGCTGCTTCTTCAGTTGAAATCTCTAGGCCTTCTGAAATCTTCCCTCAAGCCAGTTACAGAGGCTCCACAAACCACATGTTCAAGTGATGTTATAGCAATGACGACAACCCTGGTACCAAAATCTGTCTTAGTTGTTTAGGGGTAACCTTCTCTGAGAATTCTCTTTTATTCTATCTCATATACTGTTAATCTTTCCATTATTTCAAAAATATATTTCAAGTATTATATTTTTTTTTATTCCTATAAAGTCTGTTTTGAGGGCTGGGAATTTAGCTCACTGGTTCCAGTGCCTGTCTTACAAGCGCAAGGGCCCATGTTCAATCCTCCAGTAACTACATACAATACTGGGTGTGGAGACTCACGCCCAGCAGTAATCAGTAGCACACACCATAGTGCCTGGCGTGGTGGCTCATGCCTGTAATCCCAGCACTCAGGAGGCAGAGGCAGGAGGACTGCTGTGATGTGAGTTTGAGGTTGAGCTCAGGCCAGCCTGAACTACAAAAAAATTCTGTTTTGAGTGCACCAGATCACTTTATTTTATCCTTTGAAACTACTTTAGTCAAAAAACAAATCCTAAAGTAATAATTTTACTCTAAAATTAGTGTTTCAGATGTTAGGCAAAAAATGTGCCTCTTTGTAGAGAAATTCACCTTTGTGATAGGCTTCAAAGAATATCCATAGTTATTTTTATAACTACGAAAACAATGCTTACCTAAGCAAGGAAATTTTATCCTGTCATATGGGCCTATTTATTTTTTCCTCCTGCCTCTGCCTCCTGAGTGCTGGGATTACAGGCGTGAGCCATCATGCCCGGTGCTGTGGTATGTGATACTGATTGCTGATGGACGTGAGTCTCCACACCCAGTATTGTTGGATGTAGTTACTGGAGATTGAACCCAAACCCTTGAGCAGGTACCAGAACCACTGGGCTAAATCTCAAGCCCAATAAATAAGTTTTTGAAATTTTCTACCTTTCTATTTCTCAGTTCTTAAATATTTTCCTTATAATCCTCTGAAAGTAGAAGTTCAGTTGAATTTTCTTTCAGGTTCACTTTTAACCTGACAGCACATTACTGAGTGACCATTTTGTACAGTAGCTACAATAGGCACAGTGTAGTTCTCATTCCATTCAACCACTCATTACTGTGGACCCCAGTAAACTCATCACTACTTCTGGAATCACTGACTTCCCTTAGCTGCTATGATATCATACCTTCTATCACATCTTCTGAGTTTTTTAGTGTTGGGAAAATGATTTCTTTCATCATTTTTATGTGAGTGTTCCTGATGCGTGTCATTGTCTCTCGTCTTCCTTTGGGTTTATTTCCTAGGTGAATTCATGTAAATGACTTTAAACACTGTTTAGATTCTTGAGAAATTTAAGTATCTACCTCTACCCTGTATTTTGAGTTCCAGATGTATTGGACATTTCCACCTGGATATCTCAATATTTCTTGGAGCTACATATGGCTTCAATTCAACTTATGGTACATATCGGTTTCCCCCTTTTCCCCAAACAGCCTCAAAACCTGATCCATTTCTTGTTTCACCGAGACACCACAAACTACCCAAACTATTTCTCACTTTAGAAAACTTTTTGTTTCTTTCTAGCTTATATTTGAAGTCATTTTTTCTTTACCTTCTACTTTCCAACCATACTTGTGTGAATTCCAGATATCTTGTGCAACTCAAAGTTTTTCATCATCTAGGACAGAGTCCTACATGTCCTTCAATCTTAGCTGAAATATCATTTCATCAAGTGAATTTGCCTAGCCACTCAGACAGAGCGAGACAGAGAGAGACAGACAGACAGACAGACAGACAGAGAAAGACAGATAGAAAAGGACACAGAAAAAGTAGGCTTCCTTTTATCCAGGCCATAAGATACAAGCTTTGCTTCATTCTTATAGTACTTTTAACAAATATAAAATAAATAATTCTGTTTTAAGAGTTAAATAAGTACTTGTTCAACATACTAACATATGTTTTCCCTACTAGACTCTAAGCTACTTAAATCTGATGATTATCTTCCTGTTTCGCTGTTGCACAGTTCTTAACAAATAGTGGACATTCATAAGCAACTCTTGAATGAATAGATGAACAAGTAGCTAATGCTCCCATGTATTACTCAAATACTTACATAATGCTTTTGCAAAGGCCCAACAGCTCCTCAAATGTACCCAAATAAGACAGCAGTGGACTATAAAATTTGCATAACCATTTTCAAAATCAAGATACCATCTCAGAATATTGTGTCAATCATTTTTAAAATTTATTATACAGCTTGGTTCAAATATATGCTGATAAGTTCCAACGGAAAATTGCTGAAGGCTTTTGATCAAAGGAATAGGACATTGCCAGCTATATAGTTTAGAAAAGTAACCTTAGGAACAGAATGGAAAACTGGACTAAGTGTGGAAAGGTCTATGGCTACAGAGAGATTTTTTTTTTTTAGGTTTTTTGAGACAGGGTCTCACTTTGTGGTTCAGGCTGGCCCTCAGCTCAGCCTCAAACTCACATCACAATCCTCCTGCCTCTGCCTCCCGAGTGTTGGGATTACAGGCGTGAGCCACCACGCCCGGCACTGTGGTATGTGGTACTGGTTGCTGCTGGGTGTGAGTCTCCACACCCAGTATTGTTATGTGGTTACCGGGGAATCGAACCCCGGTCCTTGCGCTTGCAAGACAGGCGCCGGAACCACTGAGCTAACTCACCGGCCCTACAGAGAGATATTTTTTGAGTGACAACTAGGAGAGTACATGGGAAAAGAAGACGTTTTGAGAAATATTTAGAGATGGACTTTATATGGCTTGGCAGCTGCATGGAGAGTATGATGTAAAAAAATGAATTCAAGACAGAAGAGAGAATCTTAAGAGGCTTGGTGTTAATCTTGTCTTAATCATCTGGTATTGCCTATGGTATGATTAGTAAATGTGCATATCTTTATGCATATTAGAATTGCTCTACATTTCCTTTTGTTTAAAAGCTAGAACTTTATCCCAATTTCCCTAGCTCATTTTTTAAAAATTCCTGACTCTAATTTTCTTTATTATCAGATTTCTTTCTGAAACTATGTTATGCTTGGCTAGTATCTAATACCCTAATGAATATTTCTCAGTCTCCTCTCCTGGAAGGTTACATTCTGTTCCTGAAATTACCCACTCAGTTCATATCCTCCTGTGATTTGATTATCATCAGCCTAATTTTCTTTTAGAGATGTTGCTGTTTGTACTCTCACTGCCATCTCTTACCATTACAGTCTTTTTTTCTTGCTCTAGTATTTTCCCGTATCACTTTTGGCTTTACTGAGCCATTTGGCCTTTGTACATTGAACTCTTCTCCAAGAGTGAGGTTATTGCCAAGTTAGTTTCCTCCAGTGCACTCCTTGCCTATTCTCAATTTTCTCCCAACCGGCCTGTGTTTCTGAAATTCTGGCTGAAATTTTCTCCCCAGATCTTCTTAGCATTAGAACTTCCAGGAGCTTGATAAATGAAGAATCATCTGTGACAAACAACCTTCCCTTCTTTTGCCCTGTGTAATTTGTTATCTCAGTATCCTTTTTTCCATGCTGCATCATAGAAAACGTTGTTCTTTCAAAAGCAGTGCAATTTTTATAGCCCTCAAATTCATATTGCTTTGCTTATCTA
Organism: Petromus typicus; assembly: GCA_004026965.1. Taxonomy (NCBI): domain Eukaryota; kingdom Metazoa; phylum Chordata; class Mammalia; order Rodentia; family Petromuridae; genus Petromus; species Petromus typicus. The sequence continues at coordinate 19,507 of PVIR01002479.1, read as the reverse complement.
AAAGACTCTTCTAACTATCAAAATTCTAAGCTCAATATTTGCATCTAATTAGACCTTGTTTAGCATTTTGGGGAAACAAGCTTCCTTTGGTCCTGGTGAGTATTTCTAGCAAGTGTGACCTATCTCAAGGTGTGGAGGCTTTATCTCCTCCATTGCCCTCACAATTCCTTTCTTTTTTTTTTTAAAATTGAGTTTATGGATATATTTTACATGTACATTATGATCACATTCAACATTAAAAATTTATACCTGTATATGACATATCTTGATTCTCCATTTTTTCCCTTTTCCCTGCCCACCCTACTGCCCTCAGTTGAGCTGCTATAAACATGGGTGCACATAGGTTGCTTTGATATGATTATTTTAATTCTTTCATATATATATATATATACTTAGCAGGGTTATACCTAGAATGACCAAATAAAATCTCTAATCCTCGTTTTTTGAGAACTGCCCACGATGATCTCCACAGTGGTTGCTCCAGTCTACATTCCCACCAACAGTGCAGAAGGGTGCCTTTCTCCCACATCCCCACCAGCATTTGCTGTTGATGAGGAAAGATTTCCTGATTCCCTTCTTTGGCCACATGGGTAGAGTTTTTCCTGCATGTGTTTCATTTGAAAGTATTATTTCAAGACTTCAAAAAGAGTTTTTTCCACAAAAGGTTCATGAAAGATTCCTTCTGAGATTTGATTGATTGTACTCTAACATAACCTAATATGAACATGAAAAATGGTGATTTGCAACATAATGACTTCATATATAAAAATATGTAAACATAGTTGACTTCTTAAATTTTATCTAAATAATTTTGGTTTGGGAAATTCTATCAAGATTTTTTTTTTGTGTGTGTGTGTGTGTACCCTAGTTTACAGATTGAATCTTCTAAATTTGTAGTTCTATATGTAGACAGTAAACTAGATTTTAATCCACATATTAAAATATTTGATTTTAATAGGAATTACTTATATGGATCTTACAAGTAGGAAGTAAAAAACCATAAAAACATTCCAGAATACTAGAGGTAAAAGCAATATTTTGTACAAGGATGGAATTAATTATATGGCAGAAGTATTTTGAGAGAACAAATTCAGTTGTTTCAAATATTTCAAATATAAAAATTCAATATTCAAATTAAAAATACTGTTAACATCAACTTCTCCATTGTTGTGTAGCTTATTAATATTACTGAGTAGTGAAAAGTCACTCCTAAGACCAACTTATTTTTTTTCCATTTGTTCCTGAAATTATCCACTCAGTTCATATCCTCCTGTGATCTGATTATCATCAATCAGCCTAATTTTCCTTTTAGAGATGTTGCTGTTTGTACTTTCACTGCCATATCTTACCAATACAGTCTTTTTTCTTGCCCTAGTATTTTCTTGTATTTGTGCTTTTCAAAATCTGTAAGGTTATTCCATTTCCATTTCAGCATTCTTAGATATTCTTAGATATTCTTATATCTAAGTAAAGTATAAAGTCAATAGCTTTGAATGTGATAATATTGAATATCACATTTCATTAGGAGATATTAATTATATTTTATGATATACAGTCTTTTATAGTTAGAAAAATTTCAGATTTTTCTCTTACAAAATTACTGGAAATTTTTAAATCTCAGGCTGCAAATCTTTAACAGGACATTATTATCTAAGGTAAGTATGCTTCTGTTAATTTGACAATCTCTAAGACAATTATCACATGTTTATCATTCATAAGGGGCACTGTGGCCCATCTAGACCCTGATGCTTGGGTTGATAAGTGGTCTTTCTTCTTTGACTCTCACTATCTTCAAGGTTGCACCATCTGTAATTACTCGTGATTTAAAACTTAATCCAGTATATAGCTTTTGAGATATAAAAATATCTTATATTGCACAATAATTCAACACAGCATTCCATTTGAAGGGACACAGTATCTCTGTAGCTCAGCCTCCAGCTGGGCCTGGATCTAGTTTGCCTTTAAGAGAGTCTATTTGTGGTAGTTCTTTTGTCATGAGTCTGTCAGAAGTTATTGTCAAAAATCAGAACAGAGATAACCCAAACTTCCTCTAATGTCCCCGCAATATGTAAGGGAGTTTTCCCAAAGAATTAGACGTCCTCATAGACTTTGCCTTTACACAGCAGGCTGACTTCACATGTCCCTAGAATGTGGAACTAAGGCAAGTTGTCCTCATTTATGGAAAACTTGCTACAGTCTCAGTCTTTTGCCCAATCCCATAAATTTTATTCAAAACTCTTCTTGTTTTGTATTTTTCTCTCAAAAATTATCCACATTTCTCCACCCTTGTGACCACAATCTAGTTCAGGATACTCTGCTATCTTGCCTGTGCCACTGCCAGAGCTTCCTACTATGACTGTGGTCATAAATCTAACCTTTCAGAAGTTTATTGTCCAAACTTCAGTACTGCTCAAGAACACATATTTCCCTTTGTCACCAAAATAAATACAAACTTCTCAGCATGGTACATTATTTTTTGTTCTCAATTTCTTTGCATATCTTTGTATTCTTTCTGGAACCTAAACCTTTGATTTATGCTGCCCTTGACCTAGGGAATGCTGCTTTTCTCAGATTTTCCTCTGCATTCTCATTGCCTTCCCTCCTTACTCCCCTGTCTGCCAAATTAACATTATCCTTTAGACCACATAAATCCACTGATTCCTGATTACCAGAACTAAGGTAAGTATCCTGCCAATATCTGTCTATAAGACACACCACCCTGTGAAAAATACTCCATTTATTTATTACCTTCCTAGTAGACCACAGATTCCTTGAAGACAAGCATTATGTACTATTACAAATTCATCCTCAGCACATATGTCTGGACAGCATATAGCACGTGCTATTCACTTTTTATTTGTCAAATGAATATTGCTTTGTATCCACTTACCCTTGGCTTGCAATTTTGTTTTTGTATTTCATTAAGCCCTGCAAATTAGAGTTTTTCTCCCATATGCTAGTTTTGGTTGCCCTCACTGAATCTGATATTCAACTTGCTTCTCTTATCTTTATCTTCAAAATTATTCTCTCTTGGTTGTGGCCATTACCCACCCTCTGCCTCTCTTAGTTTTAACTGTTTTGGCAAAAAACCTTCATGCTGGCATTTCCCAACATGTGACTCCCGATCCCATGTGTGCTCAGTGTCACATTTTCTTCTCTGCATGACTGTCTTTGGAACTTCTGCTGAAGCATTCTTGCCCTTACAGCTCTCAGCCCCTTAGTGGTATGAGCATTGAGCCCAATTAGCTGCTTGTTTTACACCCTGAGCTGACCCTTTCCTTTGTTCTGCAAGTTGTAGTATAACCCAGGAAGAGGCACCTTGACTTCCCTTCCGCAATACCCTCTCCCTTCTTTTTCCATTTCCAAGTTCCAACACAAAGTATAGGGACCAAAATATTCCTCCCAATTATTTCCAAGACTCCAAGATTTTCTTTCCAAGAAGCAAAATGACTAAACTACAACCTCATTCTATTTTATCTTCTTCTTCGTTTCCCATTCTGTTAGAATGTTTTGCCCATCTCAAGAGTGATCTTGTTAACTTTGATTTGGGCTTCCTATTGACACAGGTACTCCCAGCAATTTAAAGAATTTTGTAAACTCCTATTCACTCTTACTGAAGAGGACTTCAAATTATTTTTTCTTTTTGAAAATTAAATGGATCAAATAGAAAAAAAAATCTTATAAAAAATCACTTCTGCGTACTCTCCCGAGAGTGCTTTTGTTTTTATCACTTGGATTTTTTCACTGCTTTTTTAAAAAATTATCTTTATTGGCACATTATGAATACACATGATAATCACACTCAACATTAAGAGATTGTACCAGAATATGACATGACTTGATTCTCATTTTTTCCCTTTTCCCCCTGCCCTGCATCTCCCTGCCCCCTATATACACAATCTTTGTTTTCTTTTTTCTTTATTATTACCACATTCATTTCCCCCTCATTGTTTACCCTTACTCTTTTTCCTTTTAAATATTTCCTACTTCACAATATCAGCTATATATACTACAATTCATTTACAACTTCATATTCTCATATCAGATAAAAAATATGGTATTTACACATCTGTGACTTATTTTGCTTATGAGGTCGTCCTCACATACCCAATGAACGAGTTCATAATTCTGTCAAAATGTTGTGGAAGAATATTTCATAGATGATCCTTAGATTAAAATAGTGACTTTAATTTTTGGAGATTATGAAATATACTAATGTCATCTATCACTTCCTGCCTTTAATACCTGACAACACTGCTATGAGCCCAGATCAAACACATGTAACTTTTTTGTAACAATAGTTCCACTTCTCTGCAACACGGTAAGGATAGAATCCATGAATCTGACTTTGCCCAACCAAAGCAGCCTTATGAATAAGTGGAAGGAAATGTCCGGAAATCTAGAGCAGTAACATTCAGTAAAAATAATATAAGCCCACTTGTAATCTTTCTATTCTACTATTTAAAAAGGTAAAAATAAATGAACACAATTTTTAGTAATACATTTTCTTTAACAAAGTATATATCAAACATTGTCTTTTCAACACATAATCAACTAAAATTATAAATGAGGGGCTTCTTCAGCATTGAATAGCTGAAATTCGCTATGTGTTTTTACATTTCTAGTCTGTTCTAAATCTGACAAGCCATATATCAAATGCTAAGTGGTTATTGGCTACCACACTGGATAACACAGGTCTAGAATCTAAGGAAAGTAGCTATCTTAGATAAAATTGGAGTGGGCATAAGATGAAGACTGTGTTCCTCACCCTTACACTTTTAAAGTCTTCCAGAATTGAAATGTCAATCCTGGTAATAATTATGTCACAGAACAGAGGCATAATGCACAAATGAATTTTAGTTGTGAGTAAATAAAGTACATATATTTCTCTTACTCTCTAGCATGTATTGAGTTCCCTATCTACTGCATTGACCTCATAGATTAGTTTTATACTATTAAAGAGGTTAATTTATACAGAGAATATAATATAATATTTAACCCACACAAAGAGCTAAATATCCTACATGTCACATCCTGCAATACCCAGGCCTGGGTATCCCAATGACACAGAAGGTTGTGGAAGAACTAGATAGAGCTTGAAAGTTTGGGAGCTGAATTTTGTATTTTAATGAGCAAAGCTTACCAAAAAAACCCTATCTTCTCTCAGAGAGACCAGCAGAGGTGCCGGAAACAGAGGCAGCACTAATGATGAGGGGAGTGTATATTTTATCCTAGTCAGGGGCCTATCCTGTCTCTAGGCTGAGTGTGCCCTGACTTGATTGGTTGATTAGCTCATTATTAGGGTAGATGGGGAAGGGTCTTTTAGGGACTTTCTACTTTCTGGGTTCAGTGTTTTTTTTCTTTCTAGCTTCTGTAAAACACAGGGTACAGCATGCAGTGGACGTGTGACCACAAGCTGTCAGCTCTGCTTTTGTAGGTATCAAAACCTGGCTTGGGCCAAGGATTTAGCTCAGTGGTTTTGGCACCTGCTTTGCAAGTGCAAGGGCCCAGGTTCAATCCAGGTAACCACATACAACAATGCCAGGTGTGGTGACTCATGCCCACCAGCAATCAGTGCCACATACCACAGTGCCAGGTGTGGTGGCTCATGCCTATAACCCCAGCACTTGGGAGGCAGAGACAGGAGGATTGCTGTGAGTACCAGCTCACCTAGGCTACATAGTAAGCTCAGGGCCAGCTTGAACTAAAAGTGAGACCCTCTCTCAACAACAATAACAAACTATCTTAGTTGTCTTCCCAGCCTTTGGAGGGTCCTTCACTCTCCCTACCTATGGCCTCTCTATTTTTATATTACTCTTTCCTGAATTTCTTAAATCCAGAGGGACCAAAGCCTCAGGTTCATCTCTTTAGGACCAATAAACTTTCACAGATGGCTATGTCAAGATTTCAGGATGTGGTCACAGTGATCATGAGATGGGAAAGTATAAATGAATGAATGCAAAATATTTTCCCTAAAAGAGGACTAAATCAAATCATATGACATTATGAGGAACCAAAGTAGGCACATCATCTATGAATATCAATGCTTAAAATTGAAAAATACAGATGATGAGGAGTATGTGAAGTATAGATGTATAAGCTGGTCTATTCATTCATATATGAATACAGAGAGCTACAGAGAGGATAGAGCTATTCATTTTCCATATGTGAATGAATACAGACTAAACAAAGTGCCAATAATATATATTTATAAAAGCATACTTAAATTGACTTAAAAGTTTAAAAAAAGTCTTGTGCACAAGAAATATGCAAGAATGTTCAAGTCTTTGCAGGGAAAAAAGGACCTTGAAAGCAGAGGGTAAGAAGAAAATTCATGTAGCTGGCATTAGCTAGATCTGTAAGGTGGATGGTTGCATGGATGGATGGATGCAATTATTTTATGATTATGTCAGAAGAATACAATTGGAGATATAAGAAAGAAGACAAAAGTTTTGGAGATAACTTTGCATAATATTGTATGATAACAAAATCTAGGTAACTGTTAACAAATGGAAGCATTATAATTAGGATACAGATTTAGGACCAATAATTACAAAGAATTATTGAAAAGAAAAATTAGGACTATTATAATTACAAAGAACTAAAATAGTGGTCACAAAAACAGTATAAAAATCTATTTATCATTTGCAGAATTACTTAAGAGGCAAGCATCCCAGGGCAGACGTGATGGCTTCTCAGTGTCAGAAATGTGGGAATTTTCATCTTCTGCCAATAGCACCCCGAGACTAGGGCCAATGTAGTCTCTACCATTGACTCTATCAGTGGGGATCCTACTCTGCACATCTTCAAGATGCACATCCTCTACAGAGACAAAATGCATTGCTTCCTTGAGTCCTGTGTCCTCTCCCCCATGGTGTAGACCATGTGTGAATAATTCAGGATCTCAAATATATTATTCAAATGGGCCTAAACCTATTTTGAAGGTCTCAGCATATTTATTTCCCAAAGAATCTTTTTTTCTGGTCTTCTTTTTTCTCTAGACTTAAACAAGACATACCAAATTGACAGCTGTTTGGGAAAGTTTAGATTTGTGAGCTGGGATTGAAACACATAACCTGAGGTCCTTACATGAACCTGGAGCCACAAGTCCAGAGTTGGGTGGTGAGAATCATGAGCCAGAACCCAGAATGGCTGTCTACTTCTGACTTTACTATATTGTGACACGTTACTCAAACGAGCCAAAGAATTTTACTCTTGAATTTGGTATACGAAGTTATTTGATGGTGTATTTTCCAGATAAGAAATTGGAAAACACTGTATTGAATTTGTTTCTATAATATTTGGTGCCTCATCTGAACCTTAATTCTAGAATCTTCAATTTTTTTGGTGCATGTACTTGTGTTTCTACAGTTTCCAACATAGAACTGATTCTTCAGGGATCAAAATTGCTCTATTATTGTCACCTATAACATCTTAATTTGAGTCATAAAAAAGAGAAAATAGAGGCTATGGATATAATTCTTTCTTTAAGAGTAAAAGCCAAAAGATAATTGCTTCCATATATCTTTTTGACCTGAACTTTTGGATATGTAGCATCTTGGTTTTTCATATGTTCAGCTAAAAGTGTCTACTTCTGAAAAAGAGACAGGATATTGAAAAAGGGTAATAGTGTAGCACATTTTGTCCTTTTCCAAGTGAACTAATCTCAAAGTCCAATTCAGTGACAAGTGGTTCACTCCATCAGGTAGATCTGGCCTGCTATGGTCTAGAGATATGATAAAGTATTTGTCATTTTTACACCTAAATATAACACAAGTGGTAGAGAAATGACAGAATACAGACACATAGACACACACAAGTAAACAATGGAAAACTCAAGAACAACCACTGACTTTTAGAAAGCATCAAATTATGCTAAAGAGAATATTGCAAAATCTCTCTCTCTCTCTCTCTCTCTCTCTCTCTTTCTCTAGCAGCTAGTTCACTTGGAAATGTATTTGGCTCAGTGCTCACAAATGTTCTAGATTTAGCTTGAATCTCTTTTTCAGAACTTTCTTTTTCAGAGCTTTGCTAGATCCTCAAAGAATGTAAATATTTATACTAACATTCAAATTTTTCAACAAGTTTCTAAAGTACTATGTCATATTTAGGTGCACTCTACCTTCTAAAGCATCAGAGAACAATTTTCATAAACATGGTTCACCTGAAAGAAGGATAGAGCTATTCATTTTTCCAGATTCTGCTATCAATGTGCCCACTGAATACTTTCCAACTATTAAGCCAGTGTCACATATATTAGATGACAGACGAAAACCTTAGTTACAGCATCCAATTTAAAACTAGTGGTGCTTTAGGACAGTTGCTGTTCTGGAGTTCTGAAATGACAGTACTTTATACAAAAGAGCTTTTTCCCATCTCACATCACAGCAGCCTTGATGAAAATAATCCATAGCAGGAAACGTAGCCTGGAAGATAATTTCAACTTTTAGATTCAAAATAATTTTGGAAATTCCAGTTATCATTTGTACATCTGAGGAACTGAGGATAAGGACCTATATGGGAGGAGGCATGATTTAGAAATTGAGCATAATTTATTGTTTATTTTTATTAACCAGAGCTTAATTATATTGCCACAGCAATTTTACACTTACCCAGCTGAAGAAATCAAGTGACACTCAGGTGGAAGTCAACTAAGGTAACCAAGGTAACCAAGGATTATTATGTTAGCGAGCTCAGAGGAGTTCACCACACCAAATTTGGATCCCCAAGCTTCCAAAGGAGCATAGTTTTATACAACTGTCTAAGTTGGAGTAGGCTGAGGGGAAGCTGAGTGGAATTTTACAGATACAGAAGTGGGATGATCTTTTGGGGGGGCAGGAGGTCTTGGATATTGGGCAGTGTGAATTTATCTGGAGAAGCAGAAAGAGCATTGTGGCTATGGATCAAGAATAACATCTCAAGATATCATACATCTGAGGGAGTTGTGGGGTAACGTGTCAGAATGTGGTTTAGCTGCTGCTATCTGCCAGTGCCAGGCTAAGCAAGCCAAGAGAGGGCCAGTCATTTTCTTCCTCAGTATGTGTTACTATGTGACACGTTCAGCAAGGAAGGCTGGGAAGTGAAGTCCGTAGCTAGGCAACCACGATCCTCCTGTAGATTCAAATGAGAATTAAGAAGAGCAACACTGTCATTTCTCTTTACAGACATAGAGTGATTTCTAGTCACTAAATACTGTAGTATTTCCACTTTCGGTACTGAATAGCCAAGACTGAACTTATATGGTACTTGTGGACTACAAGTTGTAAAGTATATTCAGAGAATTTCTATTTAGTTTGGCAAAGAAGTTGCCCTACTGAAAGATCAGCATGTATTTCCTGGTCTTGAAGGTTTTATAACATTTTCCTAGACCACAAACCTACTCGGACAACTGTGAACAGAATATTGGCAATGAGAGAAGCCAAGAGAGTGTCTCTCAAGTAAGTGTTTATTTTAAAATATTTTTCTCTAGACTAGCTTTCTAGAAAAAAGAAACTTTCTTCATCTTTTATTTTTCTTCTACAATGGTATTTCAACAAATGCACACATATAGAAAAACACAGAGCATTTAAATATGAATTCCAATATCCTCAGTTGTGATAAAAAGACAGTGGTGATTTTCTCATAAGTATGTGGCTTACACCATTTTATATTGCTATAACTGAGTATTACAGACTGGATAATTTATAAAGAGTATAGATTTTATTTAGCTCAAAGTTCTAGAGGCGGAGAAATCTAACAGCCTCATCCTCGTGTCTGGCGAAGTCCTTCTTGATGGTTCATAGCATGACGGAGGGCACCAGTCATGACTGAGACAGAGCAACTTTCCTGCATGTATCTCCTTTCCTTTTCTTCTAATGTCACACTCATGGCCTTGTCTAATCCTAATCACCACCCAAGGGTTCCACTTCCAAACTCTTAATAGATGAACTTGGAGATGAAATTTTCAACACATGGACATTAAGAAACATACTCAAACCATAACAGTATGTGTTATGGGACTTAAGGCCATTCATGAGGAGTCCCAAGTATTTAATAGGTTGTGTAAATTTCTTCACATTGTGATTTAAACAGCAGTTTAAAAACACTAAGGCTTATTATCTTCATTCTGAATGAAACTAAGCCTGACTTTTGACTCAGTTTGAACTACAAAGTAGTGTTTAGTGTGTGATGTTTAAGTCAGAGAAATTAAGGTTCAAATTGATCTCTGGTGTGCCTGGTTCCTCTATTCATTAATGCATAGAAGGAGCAGGACTCTGTTTTCTCATTTATGGAAATTATATTTTCATTATCTTATTTTTAACTCTCAGATCTTAATATATATCTCTAGCTCTGTTCTTTTTCCTATGCTTTCTCTCATTCAGGATTAATCATGTGGAAAGTTAGAGATGATGATTAAACTTACCAAGTCTGTCAAGTGATTAAATGAGATGATGTAAAATTTTATCAGAGGCACCAATTATTATTCTTTCCATGTGAGATTAATTAAACAACAAAATCTGTCACTTGGGATATGCCTCATAAGATCCAGTTATGTAAGAGGTTCCATATATGTCTACATGATCAAAATCATTCAGATTAACACAGAATTACACTAGACCATTTTTATCCAAAAAAAATCTGTAGTTGAGCAATATTTCTCTGTCTTGAATTTACCCTTATCTTATATAATACTTTGCAAATATTAAATAGATATTTGCTTAAATAAATGTAGTAATGTGAAGTAATATGTACCTATTACTTTTTCAAAAAGCCCACTATAAGACTTGTTAGTATTAATCAACATATAATACATTTATATTAATGATAATAATAAACATGTAGTTACTTTTAAGTACATGACACACATTATGACAGTTTTAGTAATTTATCTGATTTGATCTTCACAGTTATCCTCAATGGTATTGATACAGATCACCAAGTAATCCAAATAAGCAAAATGACCCAAACAAGAAAAATATAACTTCTAACCTGCTACATATGCAAAACAATGAGTTTTTGTTCTCTAAAATCAAAGAATGAATTATGAATTCTAGGAACACAGGAAGTTAAGAGTAAGAAGAATTTATTGAGAGATAGTGTCTGTTGAGGGAGACAATGGGGAGAGTAAAGTGGATTGCCTTCCCACTGCACTTCTCAAAGGTGTTTTACGGGGTAAAGCCAGAGGTGCGGTGGGGACAAAGTGGAACATAACTGTAAGGTCCAATGGAAAATCACAAAGTGGACATGAGTTGGGCCAAACCATGATCAGCCAATAAAACTACAGGTGTAGTCACCCAGGTAAGGTAATGTTGATTACATGGCGATAAAATGGGGAAGCTAGTCTTGTAGCAAGCATACATAGATTTTCCAGAAGGAATGAGCTAGCTAGGGATGTTTTGGCCCCTAATAAAGGTGATTGATATCTATTTAGAATTATAATCACTCCTATCCTATCATCCCTATCATGGTATTATCCCCATAATCCCTAGGGAAAGTATGTAGGTGTCAGTTTCTCTAATTTTAATGTTAACCTTCAGTGAATGTGCCTCAATTACTTTCTATGCTGAGGGCCAGGCCTGTCCAATTCTGTATAGTTTTTGAACTAACTTAGCTGTCTGCAATGGTTGTTTTTATTACTGTGTTGTGGGTAAATGCAATAATAGAGAAGATAAGTGATTTATACAGGAGCTCAGAGGAGCATTAACTCTCAGGTTAGTTGATTTCCAACTTAATTCTAAATTAAAATATTGCACAAAAAATTTTAAAATACATGTGGAAAAGTAGAAGAATGGCTGCATAAAAATCCATATTTACATCAATAACATCAAGTTAAAACATTATAAAAATTATCCTTTAGGTTGGAATGAGAGCAGGTATCTATGATCTTGTTCTCAGATAAAGTGTGAGTATAAAAATATAGAATTCATCTGCAATGGGAATGGCCAGTTGGGACTGTCAAGTGTATCTTACTGAGTTTTTCAACTTTTCTCTGTATTTTATATTTAATTCAGGTCTTCAAGTGAGGGACCAAAAGTGTAAAAGGCAATTCAAAGATAGAAAAAAAGGTTCTGATCCCATCATCTTTTATCCTCAGGGCTAGGCTTCAAAAGCAAATGCTTGATAGTGTTTCTTTGACTAATGTATGCAGAGAAGCCACCCATCATCAGAATGACCAAAAGCACTGGAGAGATCTGTGTGAACAGTAAAACTGCAGCAACAGAATCTCACCAGGCCAATGCCACTATCCAGGAGGTGTTCAGCTGACATTTTAGCTATAGTTAGGAAGGCGATCCTAAAAATGGCATTAGTCCCTTTGGAAGAAAATCTGTCATAAGGAAGCAAAGAGACAGTTTAAAATATGCAGCAATGATAACCTAGGTGGAATCGTTGTTTCAGCAGTATGTCCTTTTTCCATTGCTACTTAACACATTACCAGAAACTTAGCAGCCTAAGACAGCATACATTTAATATCTCAATTACTCTGCAGGTTGGACATCTGAGCACAGCATATCTGGCTCCTTTGTTCCATGACTGACAAGCTGTAGTCAAGTTGTTGACTGGATCCACACGAAGGACTCAGAGTCTTCATCCAACCTCCTGTGACTGTGGTAAGATTGACTTTTTTTCCTTGTATGACTGAGGCCATTGATTTTAGAGGCCCTTCATATAAAATCCTGAAAAATGTATATTACTTTATAGTTGACAGAAAATAAATCAGTGTTCGATCAAGGATGGAATGGATGGACCACCAAAGGCAAGAGGGCATCATAGGGATAACGAATTTATCAGTTATCTAGACTGCGATGAGAATGCTACAGATGCATACATATGCTAAAAATCACATAGATTAAATGTCTGTAGTTTATGGTAAGTCAACTCTATATAAATTTTTTTAATAAAAGCAATATGAGTGTGACCAGAATACAACATATTATACTCAGTTTTGCTTAAGAGATCATTTACTTTCTCACAGAGGAAAGGCACTTAAGATGAGGCAGAGCTGCTTTGTAAATTTACCTTTGGTTTACTTACTAGCTTCTATTTTTGGAGCGCTTCTTACAAGCAGTCACATTGTATTAGGCATTTTGTATATAGTATCTTACAAGATGATCACATTGACTTTGTAATGCAGTAATTTTGGGTGGTTTGGATCATTTTCTTCATAAGGTGCTACTCTGCACACAAATGTTATTAACAACTTTTTATCCAAAATACAAATCAATAGTGTTTTAAGAAATTCCACACAGAGCAGGAGACTCTAACTTTTAGAAATCTTCCAAATATAATTAGCTGGATTGGTAAATAAATCTTCTTTAATTGAATACAGTAAGTATTTTCTGTGATTCTAAAAGTACATAATTCAGGGAAAAAGGAGAGATTATTTTTCATCTGATATTTAATCCATAAACAATAATGTATCTAGCACTGTTTAGGAAAATGAGTGGAAAGGTTATCACTCTCAACTGAAAAGCAAACTGTCTTGAGACTGACGTGTGGAAAGATTTCAAGACTGGAGATAACATTGACTTGGGATCAATGAATCCCCAAGTAAATGATAAGATACTTGAACAGGGAGCTACATTAGAACCAGAGACATATCAAAACTCTGTGGCAATGCTAGAACGAAATAGTTGTGAGGGCAATTTAATATAATAATGTTTTCATCAAGACTAAACAGTTGATAAAACAAAATTCAAGTCACGAGAGAAAACTTGAAGCTGAAAACTGTGATTTTGTAGCAATTGGGCTTCTCTGAGCCCCATGCGACAATTTCTCAATTCAGACTCATATATGTAAAAATAGAATTCTATAGTGGGTACACAGGAAGTAACAGGCACACGGTAAGATGGTCCTGGAAAATGGCTTATTGATCATGCATGCCAGTGTAGTCCATTTATGGAGTAGGATATGATATGAATGGGCACACTTCAGGGCCCATAGCAGGAACTGATTCTTTAAAAATTGTTTCATGCATTAAATTTCACATTTACTTATGTAAATTCACATTTAATTGTGAAGTGATGGTCACTGTGAACTGAAAAAGATTTCTGAAAAGGTTTGTATGTACAGACTCACAGTATTTAGGAGTTGAGAAAAAGTAATTTGGAGAACAATCATTCAGTTACAAATTAGTGAAGATGAAATTTACAGTAGTTTTTAGGAATGATAACATTTATCATTTAATTAAAATTATTTGATATGACAAAATTATAATTTTATTGTATGATTAATTAATTTTCTCATTGATGACACAAAAATACTTTATACACAAAGTTAAAGGAGAGGAGGTTTATTTAGCTCCCAGTTTGTAGAGGTTTCAGTTTGTGGTTGGCTCCAAGGGAGGGTGGCATAGGAGAGAGGCAGCCCAGAGGAAAAACAGTTCAGGGCAGGTAGAAGGTAGTAAGCAGCAAGCAACTAACAACAACTCTCCTCCTGTCTGTCATATTCCATCATCAGTCACACCCAGGGAGAACAGCCCTTTATTCTACCAGAACTATACCAAACCAATTAGTGGAGTAACTGAATAATTAAACACCCTGATCCCAGCATCATACATTTAATCTCAGTCATCTCTGAAAAGCCCTACTTAAGACCATATGAGGTGGGGGGTTTTTTGTTGTTTTTTGGGTTTTTTTGAGACAGGGTCTCGCTTTGTAGTTCAGGCTGGGCCTGAGCTCAGCCTCAACTCACATACCGCAATCCTCCTGCCTCTGCCTCCCGAGTGCTGGGATTACAGGCCTGAGCCACCATGCCCGGCACTGTGGTATGTGGTACTGATTGCTGCTGGGTGTGAGTCTCCACACCCAGTATTGTATGTGGTTACCAAGCAGAACCAGGCCCTTGTGCTTACAAGACAGGCACCGGAACCACTGAGCTAAATCCCCAGCCTGAATATTTCACTGGATACTATAAACATACCAGCTATAAAGAAGGGAGTTTAAACATTAGTAGAGTTTTTTCAAACATCCAATTATCATATTAGATGAAGCTATGCTATTGCAAATACTTGAATCTAGAAAGTCATAATTAAAATTTAATGCAAAATTATCATTGATTACAGGGTTTGTATCATGTAAAGACTGTGAATAAGCAGCATTTTGGAACGAATCATGGAAATATACCTTCAAATGCATATTTAATTTTTTTAGAAATTTGGTCCACTGATGCAGCTGGAGCTTCTGCAAACATCTCATGAAAGATTTATGACATATTTGAATAGACTCAGAAGCCCTCTTGGGATCAGACTTGTTTCAGATTCTTTTATTTTCCATAGTGTAAATTTATATCAAATCACCAAAGAAAAGAAAAGAAAAGAAAAAAATATAGAAGTGATTTGTAAATTGACTACAAACTTGGCTTCCAAAAGCTGACAGATCAAAGTAGCTGCTAATAATTAGAGCTTGTCAATAAGTAAGTTAATTAGAAATCTTTTAGGCAGTTAGATCAACACATTCACTGAAGGCCAGTACTGTACAAGAAGAGAAACTACCACAACATTGAGCTTATCTTAAGGACTAATCACAGTGATTGGTATTCTAAATAGGATACCAGTCACCTGGATGGGAGACCAAGATCTTCACTCCTTCCAGGAAAAATCACTGACCAAAAATCCTTGTACTCTTACTATATTACTCCCTTCCCCAGTAGATCCCCATTTAATAAATATTACCTAAGTGATTATACTGGTCATAATCTTATTGGATGCTCATAATTTTGTCCACCTTATTATTTCTCATTGGATGCAGATTACCTAAGGAATTATACTTAGAAATTTACTACTTGCCTATACTTTTGTCCTACCTTGAACATCTCTTACCTTGTGGCTTTGTGCTACAAAACACCTTTGAGAGGCAGAGGGAGTGGGTAATGAATTTTCTAGTCCCTATTCTGTCTTAAAGGTTATCTTTCTTTCAATAAATGTTTGTTACTCTTAACCTCCAGTGTTCCAACAATTCATTCTTTATTTTAAAGAACATGAATTTGGATAACTTGAGGTTTGAGAGTTACGTTTATTTTTCCTCTATCAGTTCTATGAGACCAATATGTACAGGAAAATTGTTTTCTTTTTTTTTTAAAAAAAAACTTTTTTTTCTGAAAATTAGTGATCTTTTATTTGTATAATATTGCTTATCTTGAAATTAAAATACTCAATTTCTTTTGCTTGGTTTCCATTCCAGATTTCTTAAATTATTTTCTCATATATGCATTTTTCCTCAAAAATGAGTAGCAATAAAGAAAAGCCAGCATGCTCTATATCTAACCTCAGATGTGACCGTGTCAATTTACTTACTGGAAATCAACATTACTTGCTCATCTGGAGGCTCAACTAGGGAAAGTTTTGCTTTCAAGCTTCATCAGAAAATTTGCCAGATCCATTTCCTTAAGCTTGTAGCATGAAGGTCTCTCGTATATCTGACAGATAGATGGAAACAGCCCGAGCCTAACTGAGACTTTAATTGCATACTTACAAAAAGAGGTGATTCATACTCAACAAAAAAAAATTCTCTTCTTCCCTTGTTTCTCCTCCCAATCTTCCAGTTTGAAAGAGCTAAATTTTGAAATAGTGGAAGGACATAGAGAATCAGATGATTCCTTTTCTCCCCTCTCTCAGTCTTTCACAAGTCTGGACCCTGTGGGAAAAAGAGGAGCCATAGCAGGAATGTGCTTGAGGCAAAGAAGATTGACTTGAACAGGCCTGGACTTTCAGTGAAAGGTACAGTACATTTCCAAGATGTCCTTAAGGAAGAAGGAAGTGACACTTGACAAAGATGAAGGAAGATAAAAAACATTTCGTGTTTATAACTCATCTGACATATTCAATATACACAATACATATATATTTAAAGTTTCACCCAGCTTCCAACTTCTTTATGTTTAAAACAGAATTTTTTCTCCATGGCTTTCCAAATTCCACAAGACAAATGATGTCAGTAAGTCACACAGTAGAGCGAATTAGATCCAGATACATTCCCCTACATCATAATGGGATAAGCGTACAGGGTGAAATTAGTGCACAGGTACATTAGTGGTTAGGTAAGAGGGGATGTCACCAAAATAGGGAATTAGGGAAATAAGCTGAAGAGCTTATCTGTGTGAAAAATGATACATAGTCTGAAATGTTTCCCTGATACAAGTAAGACATTAAAAGAAGGTCTTGGTATTTATTTCTGATTACAGCTATCCTCTCATTTATGCTCAGAATTTTAAGATATATCATGTGAAGATGCAAGGCATTTTATAAGAACTCAAAGCCAAGAAACCATGACAACATATCCAATTTTGTACTTCTCTTGCTAAAAGAAGCTGGTCCTTTATGAGGTTAAAAAAAAAGTAGCTCCCATGGTATTTCTGATATTAAATTGTATTCAATGTAAATTGTATTCAGTGTATACACAACTTAATTATAAAACATTCTTTACTAGTTCTTAGTGTTAAATTATTGGTTCAATTGATATCCATTCCATTTAAAATTCTTAAGGTATATAAAACAGTGTGCATATTTATATCTGTGAGTATATCTATATTTTATGTCCATATTTATTACATATTAACTATAGCAAAAAAGAACTATAGAAAGATTATGTTCAACTCTAAGCAAAATTAGATCAAATAAGTATAATATGAATCCATATGTTGTAGTAAACCTAATGTCCAACAGAATGGAAAGTGGGCCACAGGAGCTAAAATAGTTTTGCTTGTTTGGCACATGAATAATCAGCACAAAAAATAAAATATTTTTAATACTAAAATAGCTTCCAACATATAGCATAAATAGAATCAATTTTGTTAAACAGGGATTTTAAGATAATTTTATTTACAATTTAAATTTTCACAATAGCTAATTTGGCCTTATTACTTCAGATATGTTAACTAAATTACTAGGAAGTCTTATGTGTTATGAATTTGCTATATATGCAACAAAACCATGAAGGCATGATATAATTACAGAAGATGGAAAGGCACTGAGAGGTCATAAGCCTTTGAGCAATATGTGACCACACAGTGGAGATTAAATGGCAGATATTGTGCATGACTTAAATATAATTAATGGCATAAAATTTATTCTCCTTTAAATACAAACATGCCTTTTTATAAAAAGTGACCTAGTGTTCTTAGACTTGCCTAAGATGTAGATTTTTGTCCCCTCTAATTGGATCACTGAGCAATGTATATATGTATATATGTAAATACTTGCTTAAGCAAAATATCTTTTTTTTGAATGACAAGAAATTGGAAGAAGTCATTGCCTCTGGGATTAGAATAGTGAAACAGGAATAGTGGTTTCCCCCAAAGCAGAACCTATGTTAAGAATCTAAAGGTTAAAAGAAAAAAGAAACAAAATTTATGTATATATAGGAGGTATGGGGTTGTAGAGAGGGTAGTGGAATGGGAAGAAATGAGAATCAAGATGTGTCATGTACTAGGACAAACTCTCAGTGTTGGATGTGACCATAATGTATATATAAAATGCACCAATAAAGTCATTTTTTTTGAAAAAAAGAATGTAGGTGTAAGGTTTAATCAGTAGCTGTTTTGGTAAGGTGTTGAAGACAGAGCTACGGTACAGCTACACTTCAGAGTTGCTGGTGTCACCCTATCACAGTGACTGGAGACAGACACAAGAGACATACAGAGAGGGCACGGGCTAGACATAAACCTCTTCTGAGAAATTTATGATCAGGCTGAGAAGGATACTAGGGCCCTGGCCTCTAAGGTAAGATATCAAGCAAGCTTGGTCATGTATGCCTTTCAGAGGGGTCTAGATTTGAAAGTGCTGGCTTTAATCCAGTGATCTGATTGAAGCTGCCCTGCTCTCTACATCCAGCACAAAATTCAGTGGCTTATTTGCTTCCACAATTACCAATGGGAGCAAGGATATGGCTTAGCCTGGGTAGTTAACACAGCCTGAGGTGTGTGGAGGGACATGGTGAATCCACAGGCTCAAAAGCTAGGCAGATAAAGCTCTGATGTACTGCATAGAAAAGAATGTGGAAATTGGAGCTGCCAGAGTGACAAAAGCCTTAGGTCAGAAATCACTGTTGGCCACTCCCAGAGGGAAAGACAGGGCAGGATCCAGCCTTCACACCCCAAATAATGAGTGTGGAAACAAAACAGAGCTCAACAGCCAGACACTGTCTTGACTCTCTCTCTCTTTTTTTTTTTTTTTGTAAGCTTGTTTTGTCAGTTTCAAGCTTTTTTAAAAATTCAAACCTTTTTTTTTTTAAATCTTTATTGGTACATTAAATATACACATCATGATTGCACTCCATAATGGGGATTTGCACCAGTATAAGACACAACTTAATTCTCATTTTTTCCCATAGTCCTACCCACCCTACCACCCCCCATATACATAAAATTTGTTTCCTTACTTTTTTGTTACAATCTCAACATTGTCCCCTTTCACCTTATTTTACATTGAGCATTTTCTATTTCACAATATATAACATACAATGCTAGGACTCATTTACATCTTCATTTTCTCATACAAGAGAAAAGATGCGATATGTACCTATCTGTGCCCTAT
>PVIR01002478.1:0-102125 GCA_004026965.1 Petromus typicus | reverse complement strand
GGGCGTGGTGGCTCACGCCTGTAATCCCAGCACTCGGGAGGCAGAGGCAGGAGGATTGCTGTGATGTGAGTTTGAGGCTGAGCTCAGGGCCAGCCTGGATTACAAAGTGAGACCCTGTCTCAAAAAAACCTAAAAAAAAAGAATAATACCAAAGATAAATGTTATTTACAGAGGTTCACAGTATGTTATATTTTCTTCAAGTCTTTCCATACACATAAAATGTCTGGACATCACACACACAGTTTTATATCTTAATGTTTATCATAAATACTTTTATGTGGTATTAAAATATCTTGTACACATCACGTGTGATGATGACCACTGAATGTTTGTACTATAATTTATTAGGATTATTCCTTTAGTGAAGTTGAAGTTATTTCTAATTTTTACTAGTACTATAAATAACTTTCATGAGCAGCTTTGTATTTAAGGCTGTGTTTATATTTTGCCTAATTTCCTAACATAGATTCCCAGAAGTAGAACTGCTGGGTCAAGTTGCCTGAAATTTTGAGGATTCTTGAAACTACATATTTCTAAATTGTTTTCCAAAATTTGTTTCAATTTATACTATTGTTAACCAGAATGTATACTACAACTTCCACCATGCTATGATATTGAGTTTTTAAAAAACATCCACAGGGACAAGGACTTTCTGAACAGAATCTTGATTGCACAGAAAATAGTATCAAGTATCAGCAAATGGGATCACATTTAAAAGCTTCTGCACAGTAAAGGGTACAACCAAAAATAGGAAAGACAACCTACAGAATGGAAAACATTTTCCAGCTATTCTTCAGAGACCAATAATCTAAAATGTATAAAAAATTCAAAGTAATTACATCCTCCAAAACAGAATACCCAATAAAAAAATGAGCAAGTGAGATGAGTAAAAAGTTTACAGAGAAAGCACAAATAACCAATACATACTTAAGAGTTTTTCAGTACTCCTGGCCAACAGACAAATACTAATCAACACAACATCATTAAGGAATCAAATGTAACAAATTCTGATGAGGCTGCAAGGGAAAGGAAGTCTTCTCCACTGCTGGTGGGAATGTAAACTAGGACAATCACTATGAAATCAGTATGGAGTTTCCAAACTGACTACATTTTAAAATTTAAATTTAAAACTAAATTTGACTCTGGTGTTCCCTTTCTAGTTATCTTCTTCAAAGTATTAAAGACATGATTTAAAGTGATATTTGAATACTCATGTTTATAGTAGCACAAGTGAGAATAGCTAAATCTTGAAGGCTGATTATATACCCATAGACAGATGAATGGATAAAAATAGGTGGTATTTACATACAATGGATAATTACTCTGTCTTAAAGAAAGATAAGCAAGTAATTTGCAGAAAAATGGACATACCTTGAGACCGTAACTCTAAGTGAAGACAAAGTTGGACACACAAGCTTAACTGTCATATGATTTCTCTTATATGAGGAACCCAAATTATAAAAAAGAATAAAAGAAAAGATACTTACTAAGCAGGAAGGAAATAAGTGCTTCTTACATGGTAAGGGAGCTGGTGTGATAGCACATACCTGTAACTGTAGCACTTGAGAGGCTGAGGCAGGAGGATCACTGTGACTTCGAAGCTCCCGTGGGCTACACAGTCATTTGAATACCAGTATGAGCAAGATAGTGAGATTTTTTCTCAAAAATCAAAATAAAGTCAACTGGGAAGGATATTAGGAGATGGAGGGATGGTGTGGGAGGGAGGAAAAGGGCATGAGAAAATGAGTTAAGATATATTACATACACGTACAACTCCATTCAAGAAGTGTAAGCGTGTACTGCAAAAGTGCACTAATAAAGACACTTGATTCCCATTATGGAATGGTAGAATGCAATTTCATAACCAAGGACTCTGTCCTGAATTCTTCCAATAAGAATCAGTCCTGGAGTCTATCAGCTTAGCTGTTTAGTTAGTGAACCCTTTTACTTTTTTAGAAAACCAATTATATTGAATTTAAGAGGGAAGAATTTTTCATGTTAGTTGATCAACGACTGGAGTTTAAAAGAAAAAGAATATAGTGAGACTGGGTTTGATCCAAGGCACAGTACTAGGAGCAATTTAGGTATATTTGTTTCTTTGCCTTCAACCATGGTAGAGATGATCCTAAATTAAATGGCTAGATAAAAATTTTCACTAGTAGCATCCCATTTAGAGATCCTTAGAAGAATAATCAATCTATCAATCTATCTATCTATCATCTATCTATCTATCTATCTATCTCTCTCTCTCTCTATATATATATATATATATATAAGGTCTTATTTATTGCTGTGAAAAAGCCAATGAAATCTTGAAACTGTCCCTAAAGGATTGGAAAAGGGTCTTATAGTGGCTAAGTTTGTGTTAACTTGATTGGCTTGGATGCTGCCTTAGGGAAGTGCACTTGTTCCCAAGTGAGTCATAGAAGGGTAAGCTTAGGTACTGGTTATGGTCCCTTATCTTCCTCTCTAGCACTCTTCCAAGCTCTGCTCCCCAGCTGCAATGAACGGAGCAGCTTTGCTCCACCACATCCTTCTGCTATGGTGTTTCTATCTTGGAGCCAGCCTACCATGGACTGAATCCTCTGAAACCTTGTGTCCAATTAAACCTCTCCTTTAAGCTGTTTCAGGCACTGTGTCTTAGCAACAGGAAAGCTGACTAATAAAGGTCTCAGATTATTTTTATTTCCATAATTTTGCCAAAGTAGTTAACGTTCATCAAGATGAAGAGTTATTTCAAACACTTTCACTGAGACTGCACCATTCCTTTCAGAATGACTTCAGTATCTCTAAGATGAGGTCAATGGACCAGCTGAATATTTAGGTCCCTCCCACTTTAATCATATTCGGATATTTAACCACCTTTTTGATGAGATGCTTTTGGAAGCTTCAAATTTGAGATTTTCACAAATGTTATTGGAGAAAGGATAGAGCAATAAAGCCTGGAAGAGACTTTATCCAGTATTTGATCATCAAGAAGAGTTAATCTGGATGTGAAACTAGTAGCAAAGTGTTCAAAAAGGTAGAGAAACTAGCTTGTCTTATCTTGTCTAGAATTGGAAGTAGAAGACAGCTTTGCAAACATTAGATGACAACACAAGGTATCATGCAGTGGTATCAATAGGACTACCTACAACGTTAGCAGCTGGTATTTTCAGTGCATAGAAGGAGCTTAGTGTCAATCATACCATTGGAGTTCCTGACAAAAATCCACTTTGATGTCCAAAATGTCAGTCAGAGAAAAGAACACACTGAAATCTTTGCAAAATCTGCAAACCTAGCAGGTTCTGACTGTGTGTACAAACAACTTAAGCAAACCACACTTCTGAAACCTGGATAGAAACAGAATTTGAGCATTTAAAGTATGTGCTGCTTTATGCGCGAAACTCCACCATTGCTGAGTCACAGCAGAGCAAAAGTACTAGATCCCAAATAGGTCAAGAAAAGCATAAGGTATTCTGAGAGGGAATAAAGGCACAGTCTTTACAGAGCTATCTTTGAAGTCAACCCTGTACTGTTTCCCTTTCCTTAGTCCTATTCTTCCCCACCCACACTCTGTCCTTTTTAAGGACAAAACACCAAAGATAGAATACTTTCTTAGAAAAACTAAGAACCTCATACAAAACACTAAGCAAAAGATCTCATGCATACTAAATGCCTCTGATCATTAATCATAATATGCCACTTTTAATAGATTATAAAATGACCAACAGATTAGTGAAGTGCAGTTCTGAATAAACAGATGATGAATGATAAGTAGGCCAGCAAACTGTGGGGAGATGGGAAGAAGATCCATCTTGGATGTGGGTGGGACAAACCAATAGGCTTGTAGCCTGGATAGAATAAAAAGAGAAAGAAGAAATAAGTGTCCCTGTTTTGGAAGAGTTCCAGTCTTTACCATTGCCTTTGGGTATTGTCATCTCCAGTTCCTGCAACCTTTTACACAGGCCCTCATGGACAACTCCACTGTAAGCTTCTAGGCCTCTCCCCTTGAACTGGTGCTTTAGCCTTGATTCCATTTTTTCCATGATTTCTATCTTCTTGGGATGAGCAGTTCCTGGATCTCTGGCTCAGTAGTGAATAAGTTACCATGTGGTTTTTCCATCTCGGATCCTGCACATAGTCACTATAAACTTTTCCACCTCTGATTCTGTAAGCCTACCCAATAATCCCCTTGTACAACTCTCACATATTTCTCTTGATTCTGTTCATCTACAGAACCCAAAATAATGCATTGCCAAATACTAATGCAATTTTTTGGAAAGAAAACCCAAAGAGGGCTATTTATCATGACTTAAATCTTAAACACCAAAGATCATATCACAAGTGAACATAAGTAAAAGTCTCTATACATTAACTCTACTAAAATTAGAGATAATAAAAAAATCTGCCTTCTCTTACATTTATGAACATTCTATTAGCTAAAAGAGCCACATCTATTCCAGAGGTGGCTCTTTGTACCAAAGATCACTATAGTAGGAGAACACGATTTGAGAGAAAGTCTCTACCATGTCACTGTGTTAGAGATGTACTGAGTGGGCTAAAGGCAAGACCATTTTAAGGTATTTATGATCACTACACAAAATATATTTTCACTGGATGATTCTTACTAGACCCCACAGAATTTGATTTGGGGGAATGTGCTATAACTGAACTCCAAGGCATAAAGTTCAACATGATAGATTGATTCAAGTTCAATGCCAACTTCACTGGGTGTGTTGTAGATTTTGCAACATGAATGGATTTTCCTGCAAAGTTTGACAGCTGTGGCATCAGAAGATAAACAAAATGACAAGATCACTCATGAAAGCTGATTTTGCTGGCAGAACAGAGGAGCACGTGGCTGGCCAAGATCATTCTGGATCAGACAAGTCCCGACAATGGCTTTATCTTGAATGTTCTAAGATGTCCCTACAAAAAAGTAGCTGTCAGCCATGAACAGAAGCAACTCCCAAATGCCAGCTCTGAGGCCACGAGCTCAGTTTTCAACTATCTTTAAAGCTTCTGCTAGTCAGAAAGCTGATGGAAGTTCATCAGCTAAGCCTCACATTCCTGAGCCAAAGACACTTCTGAGGAAGGTAAAGACCTACCATCTGTCCACTGATGGAGAAAGCTATTTAGAGGAATATGTTAGCAACTAGAAGAAAATTTCTTAAATAAGACCTATACAAATAAGTGCAGGTTTCCAGGGAAGACTGTTCTGGAAAAAGTGAAATAATTTTAAATTAGTCAAAAATTCATAATGAAAACATTTAGATAGTTAAAACTTAAGGAAAGAATCCCCTTTCCCAATAATTTTTCTCCAGCTCTCCCTTGTTGGAGAGCAGTCAATAAATGGTAGATGTGATTAGGAAGATTCAGTCCCTGCCTCCCAGGATTCCCAGGTAACTGAGGGGATAGACATCTATGATACAATGTCATAGAAATACTGACCTATGGGCAGTTTATGCAGGGTGAATATTGGTCTTCTTTTTCTGTATTTTTAAGGTCAAATGTCAAGACCATTGTAGTTTACTGCTTAAGGATGTTTGTGACAGGTTGGCCAATATCCACAGCAAGGTGTAGTAGCTGTTTCATCATCTTCCTGTATGGAAAGACGGAGCAGACTTTTTTTTTTAATGGACTTATTTTAAGTGGCTATGTCAGGACATTTGTTTTCTTCCAGGAATGCACATGCTCAATGGATAGGCCAGATCTGAGAAAATGGCACCTTCTCTTCCCAATGAACTTTCATAATTCCTGGTTGTACCTGCTGGTTCTCTCTACTGAGGCAAGCTCACTATGCAGGGAAAGGGAGTGAAATGTCCCATGGAGAGGGGACAGACCTGACATGACCTACTAAGTTTTAGGCTGTTTACTACTGTAATCTATTATACTATTGTAATTCCTAGTATACTAACCAAGAAACTAAGACATAGAGAAGACTAATGTAGCCATGGTTGCATAGTTTAGAAGCTAGAGAGCCAGGATTTAAAGAGATCTATAAAGATCTGGATATAATTCTGTAAAATTTCACTCCTAACTCGGAACCCTAGAAAAACTCATATGCACATGCACAAATTCTTATCTACTTACATATGCTTAGTCCTCTATACCAGAGATCCTGATTTACTTGGATCTTGGGATAGAGGAATGGAGTTGGCATTTTGAACAAAGCTGTTTGTATGATTCTAAAGGGTAGTTAGGGTGAAAACCATCGACTTCACTCCAAAGTCCCCTTATACCACATAGATATAAAAAATACAGCAGATTTTCGCTCATTAAAGAATCCGAAGTGCTTCCCAAGTCACATGTTAGATACAGGAGGTTTCTGGACAACTTTGAACTTTGGGGAAATTTTCAATTGCTTCCTTTATTCCTTTCCTTACACAAGAATTTATTACCACAGCTCATGTTGTTCACAGAGAACAGTTGTAATTGCAAATTCGGAAGAATGAAAGGGATCTGTAAAAGTCTTCCTAGATCTTTAGGTTTTGCATCTTGTTCATTAGTCAAAAATGTTCCCTGGATGCTCATCATTTCTGGGAGAAATTTTAGCTGACAGCTAGACTCACCTCCTTTATTCCTGGTTAGAGATTTCCTCCTGGATCATCTGAACTTTGGATGAATGTTTTTGCTTACCACAGAGAGTATGTGGTCCTTAGCGACCAGAGCTGCAGACCAAAATCAGATGAGGGTCATTTGACGTCGGGAAACAAGCTCTTGGAAATGCAACAGATTATTGCCACAGTCCCTTCTAGTAACTACTACTCCAGCTCTACAGATACTATAAAATTCAATTCCAACAAAAGTCTTACGAGGGTGCGAGGACTTCAGGTCTCTTGGAAGTGACCCTCAATGTACAGAGTGAAATTTATTTCAGTTATTTATGTCCCTTGCTATTTCTTTTTTTTTAAAATTATCTTTATTGGTACATTAAATATACACATCATGATTGCACTCCATAATGGGGATTTGTACCAGTATAAGACACAACTTAACCCCTTGCTATTTCTAATCACACTTTTTTCCTTGCTTTAAAAGAAAGATTATGAAAAACCAAATATTTTAGCTAAAAAACAATATTTCCAAATCTTTTGAAGATTATTAAGTGAAATATACTCTTGGCGTTAAAGCTAATTTCCAAAGGCCCTGGCAAGTCACTATAGACATCCTCATATCTACTAGGCCAAAAAACCCCACCACATCAATTAGAAAATAACTTGGAATTGAAAAACAATATGCATGGTACTTCACTTTTTTTTAAAAAAAAGTATAAAAGTAAATAAAACAAGTATAATAATATGTAAGATGTTTAAAACTTCTGTCACTCAAAAATAGGATGAAGAAGTTTGAGAGGTAACTATTTTCATTGTATATTTCATTATAATAATAAAATAATTAAAATAATATTGAAAGCTAACATTTATTGAAGATTTTCTTAGCGTTTGATTATACTATGTACAATTTCTCTTACTGCATTTATCATTTATTATTGACAATAATCTTATGCACATACTACTGTGCAAGTTTGTCATTCTGCTTTAAGTAAGAGAAGACTGTTTTACACAGAATATTATATTGCCTAATAGTATAAGAAATTCTATATATAATGATTCCAGAGGTGTCCAGTTCAGAGCTGAATTTTTTGTATTTTTGCTCTGCTGTCATCACTATGGAAGGTGGTCTTTAAGCAAATTTCCCTCATGGGCCCAAAATGGCCGCCTAATCACATATGGCAAAATCCAGTCTCACCCTTAATGTCTCTCTTGGGTAGGACTTTCCCAGAAGTTCCCATTCCTCAAAAGAGAATGAAAAATTACTTATATACCCATCTTTAAAGCATTCCTGCACAAACAGAAAGGGATCACTATAATGGTTTCCAGGACAATCACAGTTCATAATTTTTATCAGCTGGACAAAGAAAGCTAGAACTTGGGAAAAAAAATCATTTAGTGTTAGGAGAGCAGGTTTGAGCCAGAAAGAAAACATTTTCAAGTTCCCACAAAATCAAGGCTCTAATTAAAATTATCTGTAAGAAATTTGCATTATTACATAGCCATATTGACTCAGATTGCCTTAGAGATCATGGGGTGGGTAGGATGAGAGATCTGTTATTACAGTGAGGAGTAAGGATAAGACTTAGATCACTTCCTACTATATTAGTGTCATTCAAATGTTTAAAGGTGAGGAAACGGAGAGTGAGAGAGGTTCAGGAATGTACCAAAAGTACATGGTTAATATGGTTAATAGGTGATAGAGCTAAGCCTTGAAATAAAGTCTGCTCACCCTAAAGGCTATGATTTTAATCACTTTGATTAGCCGTCCCTTCGTGTGCTCACCTGCTGGCTTTCTCTGTGTCTGCCTCTCCTCATCTGGCTCCACAGTACCTCCCCCCCATTCATTATTTATTAGTAATTAAAATAATTTCCTTTTTGTTGCTCTTTCTAAAGAACTGACTTGCAGAGTTTACATAGTTTTAACCACATCTCTACTTTGACAACTTAGGAAAACTACTTAATCTTCTAGGCTTTGCTTTCCTTATCATTAAAATGGAGAGGATGGGCTAGATATGAACTAAGATCTTTCTCAGCTTTAAAACTCCACTAGCGTATGGTTCATGTATGAACAAGAACTCAAAATGGAGATTAACAAAAAATCTTCAAGCAAACAAATAATAATATCTTCCATGAAAAATCAGGTAGAAGTTTTAGAAATAAATATCATTCTTTCTCTAAATCTACCTGCTTTGTTTGTCACCAGTGCAGAGGGTGGGGTGCAGCCTTCACCCCTGGGCTCCGGGTACCCACATCGAGGATGGTTTATCTTTTCTGTTCTCTCCATTGTGATTCTGTCTGCTCCAAGGTCTCCACTCACTCAGGCACAGATATGCCAAGAAGCCATCTGCCAATGGTGGAAGCTGACAGCTGCTCCATGATGCTCATTGGAGACCTTGATTTCCACATTGTGTAAGCAAGGACAACACAAGTGTTCTGCATAGTCGGGCAGCTTCTGAACACTTTGGTTTAAGTGGCAGGCAGACTTCCGACCCCACACCCTGAGCCAGGCATAGCACCCATGAGACTTACTTCATAGCAAAAGAAAACACTTGCTTCTATCTTGATTCATAGCCATTCCAAGAAACTAAAGAAAGCATGCTTTGTATTAAATTATCCTGGTATTCGTTTTAGCTGTCTTTTTCTTCCCATATCAATTACTGACACGATTCCGGGGTAATGGAAGAAATAAAATCATGCTCAACACTGTCACCAAATCATGTCTAAGATTTGTCCACAATCTCAGGAAATGGTCCAGAATTTGGATTCTGGCACTCCTCAAAAGTCATGCCCCACAGCACACTTGAAGCCTGCCTTCAGTAAAAGCAGGGTGGTCCTTCAGAGCCTACGACAGCAGCTGCCTGCCAGCAGGCCTTTTTGGATTGCAGAATTTCAGACACTCACACCTCTTAATCCAGCACCGAAGACAGCTTGGCTGCCTCTTGGCCTCCAGTGTGTGGGTACAGCTGCAAAGGAGCTAACTTTGGCAGCCATAGATCATGGAGCCTTTCTCTCAGCTTCTCTCAGAATAGCTTTTCATCAGGAGACTCAGAACACCTCTTAAAGCAAATGGAGGAAGAAGAGGCCAAACAAAATGCATGGCTGCTGTAAAGAAAGATCCTGTTTGGAATCTTTGAGTCTTCTTACATGGCTGCCATGCATGGGATATATCACTGCTGGTTTACAAACAGGGTGATGTGGTAGGAAGAGCGATGGATTTGGAGCTGGAGCAATCTAGAGTCCAGTTCCAGTTTTGGCTACAGTTCACAAGTGACTGAGTTTAGCTTCTTTGACCTTGGTTTCCTCATCTGGAAAATGAGAGGGTTTGGCCAGGTGATCTTTGACCTAATAATTCTATGAAAAGTAAATGTTGGAATCACATGTTCACCTTTCCAGTTACCAGCTGTGGGTATATGACTGGACCAAATGGTGCTAACTGTTGAAACGTTAAATTTAGGGTGAAGGGAAAGCATTAACTGTCGAAATGTTTTAGGCTGAAGGGGAAGCATTCTGAAATGGGACAAGGGCACCTCATGTTGAAACCTGGGGCCAGTCAAACCTCCGAAGCCAGGGACAACATTTGCTTCCATCTCCCATCTTGCGTTTGTTTCACTTGGAAGTTGCCTCAGGATCAAAACTGAAACCAGTGTGCTAGTACCTAGTTTTGCAAACAGTATGAATCAGATATTTTTCCAAAAAATTCAACTGTTTATGTAACTATTCTATAATTATTATGTAGCTAACAGATTCACACACAGTCTTTCCCAGTGTATATCTGCTTCTTTTGGATTACGGCTAAGTATTTCTATGTTGGGATTATTTTTCTGCTCTGAAAGAAAATCCCTTCTGCTTTCCCTTTCCCAAATGGCTGCTCAGAGGGGATGTTTATTCTTCTTGAACATGACAGTTGAGAGAGGGGCCTTTGGTCCAACATGTCCTCCCCATCTTCTACTGTCAGGTCCCTGGGCAACCTGTATTGATTTCCACCAGACATAGCTAGTCCCTCCCAGAATCTGGGCACCTCATGTCCATATCCAGTACCAATTCTGGATTTGAGGGATTGGTACTTTGCAAATTGATTTTCTTAGACACAAGCCTTATTTGATTCACCAACTCTTCTAGTGTATGTTCTACAGCTTGGACAAGAGGAAGTTCTAGGGCTTCTCTGTGTGACACAAGACCTTGAGGAATTAGTGATACTACGTCAGGCCCTTGCTCTTTTCCAACTTTGTCCACATTAGAATTCCTAATCTCCTTCAGTTTTCTCCATCCCACCTCACAACAAGCACAGGATCCCTGGTGAGGTTGTTTCCTCCCATAGTAGTCCAAAGCTGCTGTTCCTCTACCTCACTGTGAAGAGCAGCCATTGATTTCTGGTGACTGCCAAGGAAAGGATAAAAATGGATGCAACCCTGGCCTGTTTTCCATTTTTATTTGTGAATTTACAAGTTGACATAGTTTCCCAGGTGAGGCTGGAGTGTGTGTGTGTGTGTGTGTGTGTGTGTGTGTGTGTATGTGTGTGTGCACATGTGCACATATCTTATGACTCACAGCAGTGGCTTATCATGCAAAGAGCAGCCTGTGATATTTGTTAGAACAGATTCTGGGGTTTGCACCCGGCTTTTGATTCTGAAAGTCTAGGGTGGAAGCCTCGAATCTGTATCTTTAGAAAGTTCTTAGGTGGTACTTGTGCTCCTGGTTCTGGGATCACATTCACACATAATCTCCAGGCTGTGGTGCTATGTAGACTGTGATAAAAACAATGGAGCATCTGAGAATAACTTTGTCCTTGGAAACTTGAAAATCGATAGCTTTTTCGTATGATGGATATTACTAGGATCCAAATAGACTATAAGTATTAAAAAGTAATAGATGACTGAGTTGCCTGTTTATATTATTAGATTCTCTATTTTCTAATGGTTTTATCTTTTCTTGTCTCCTGATGCATCTCTGGGTCACTAACTAGACTGATATGTCTGTGAAGGTAATTTTATACAAGGTGTCATTTGAATCATCAAAAAGGCTTTCGCTAGCTACATATATATCTCCAACATTTAGCTTCCTTGCAAGCTCGGATCTAGCCCCACCACGATTGCTGCTTTCAAGAGGAGGAAGCAAGTGGGAGCAAGAACCAGCCTGTCGATGACATAGGCTTAGTATATGAGTTTTCTTGAATAGTTTCTCCACACACTTGAGTAAACAATTTTTAATACTGTTATTTACACATATGATTCACATATTTTACATGTACAACTCAGTTATTTCAGTATATTTACAATGTGGTACAACAGTCTAATTTTAAAATGCTTTTTATTATCCCTTGAAAACACCCATAACCCTTAAACAATCACTTCTCTTTCCCTCTGTCCTAGATGATGATGTAGCTTTTCTCTCTTCTGTAGAGTTGATCCACTTTATCCATAGGTTCTGCATCCAAGGAGTCAATAAACGATGGATCAAGAATATTTGGAAAAATGCATCCATACTGAACACATAGATTTTTGTTTTTGTCATTCTCTAAACAGCAGTAGAAATATTTATGTACCATTCACACTGCTTTAGACTTTAGAAGTATATGAGAAGTGCATCGGTTATATGCAGACATTGTGCCATTTTAGATGAAAGATTTGAGCAGCTGCAGATTTGGGTATTTGCAGAGAGGGAGGCTGGGGCAGGGCTCTGGGACCAATCCTCATGGACAAGAGACAACTATAAGTGATATCGTACAATATGTCTTCTTTTGAGCCTGGCTTTTTTTTTTTCCTCCAAAATGTTTTAAAGGATCACCTGCCTGTATTCATATTTTACTAAACACTGATTTCTGTAGAACCTTCATTTGAGAGGTGCACTCACTTCAGTCCAGTTGTGCGACACTCACAGTGTAGTCTCTGACCAGGAGCAACAGCCTCTCCTAGAAAATGCTCCATGCAGGCAGCTTTCCACTCCTGCATGTGAACCAGAACCAGGGGATTCCTGTGCACACTGCAGGTTGGAAAACGTGGCCAGAGAAGCTCTTCCCTCATGTGCAGTACTTAGAGTAGCTTATGCACTGACCTCTCTGCTCTCAGGGGGCTGCCCAGCTGACACACTGCTGCCTGGGATTCTTCTGAACATGCCAATCTCTACATGCTGCTGCATTTCTTAAACAACTTCAGGGATTCTGTAGTAGCTGCATGCCAAGACCTTATCACCCAAATGTGATACTCAGAGATGTCTAGAATAGCCTCTTACCATTAGTTCATTAATACCATCTTTCAGGGCCGAGGATTTGGCTCAGTGGTTCAGGTGCCTGTCTTGCAAGTGCAAGGACCTGGGTTCGATCCCCAGTTAACCACATACCATACTGGGCGTGGAGACTCATGCTCAGCAGCAACCAGTACCACATACCACAGTGCCGGGAGTGGTGGCTCACGCCTGTCATCCCAGCACTCGGGAGGCAGAGGCAGGAGGATTGCTGTGATGTGAGTTTGAGGCTGAGCTCAGGGCCAGCCTGAACTATAAAGTGAGACCCTGTCTCAAAAAACCTAAGAAAAAAAAACCATCTTTCAAATCCTAACATAAGACCCTTCTCTGTACTTGGATTTCATGGAGATCATCCTCAAATTCAAGTATCTTACAAGCTGCTCTCTCTTCCATTCTTCTGAATTCCACCCCTCCCCCTCGTCCTTGGACCAGCTCAGGCCCCATCCCTGTCCTCCCCATCCTATAGGACCTTGCCCAGCCAGTAGATTTATATTAAATGTTATTTATTCTAAACTCTTAAAATACTTATTAAACACTGAATTTTGTGTTTACTCTTCAGCTACTCAGAGTAATAATGGAGATGATGATAATGATGACACCAAAAATTTCCACAGCTTATTAATATTTTTCCTTATCCTGTATATGGTCTAAATATCTTTTTAAAATTGAAATATAAGCTCTCAGAGAATAAAATTTATTGCTCATTGATCATTGACTTGATTACTAAGATCTTATTGGAGAAACTTCATAAATTCTGTAGTAATGCATACCAGGCCAGAGACAAAGTAATATATTTTCCTCTGAGAGGGAAGAGCTGACTCCAATAGAGATTACAAGGGAGAACTATTAAGGCATAGGTGATAAAAATAAAACCTTTCCACTTCTTATAATATTTATTCAATACTTCAGATATTTTATATATGCTAAATAATTATCATTAGGCCTCTATGCAGTAAACACTTGTTATTCTTCTCCTTGAGACATTTGAGTTCATCTCTGCAGTTGAGGTAACTGAGGTTCAAAATGTTACACAGCTCTCCAGTGACACACAGCTGTTTCAAAGCAGCAATAAGAGCAAAACCCAAGTTTCTGGCACTTACTACCTTGTTATCGCTCTAAATCACGAAAGCAGTCCCACCAACAGAGTATTGGAACAAGACTAGGGTAACTTGGGTCTTTGAGGTCATGAGTGTTTTTCCAAGTCAGGAAGTGTTTCCACAGGCAATATTCCTGTTTGCATTGGAACACTGGTGAGATTTAAAGTCACCCGTGAATTTCCTCCTTTGCGTCAGCGAACATTCAGAGGGAACACCCCGACGGATGCAGATAGACTCCACCAGCTTCCTTGGCCAAGTTCTCATTCTTCGCCTGTTGTGAGTGGCTCAGCACTCTCTCTGAACATAACACCTTCGCTGCCACTTAATCCTGGAGTCCAGGAGACTCAGATTAGATAGATAAAAGGTAAACTACCTCCTCCAAGTCAGCGTTCTATCCAAGGGTGGAAAGAAACTTTATGCTAAACTACCAGTAAGTTTTCAACATTACCAAACTACTGAATTCTGGAAACATGTTTATTGTCTTGAGCTGTGATTATATATTTATTATCTTCCAATTCTCATTTCTTTCTAATAGTTCCAGTGTCACCAAAAAAGAAGAAAAATACAAACATACGTGAAGACTTTGCACAGCTCACAGTTTCAAATATGACTTTCATAAAATCATGCTATCCCATCAGAATAAAGTGCTATGGAGGAATGTGGAAACTTGGGTTCAGGAGAGATGGCATACGTAGTGCAGGCCCGAGGTCTCAAAGGATGGCTTTCCATGGAAGTCCTTGTCTGCTGCCAAAGCATGGACCTGTGCAAAAGAAGGTAGCATAAGTTTAATTGTAATTTAAATATAAAATCCATTTAAAATTAATTCAGCAGCAATAATCTGTTGAGTAGGTCACAGTTCTGTAGCTGGCACTGCATGGCTGAATTTTCTACTCAGGGTCTCACACAGCTGGTCAAGCTATTGGTCAGGCCGGGTCCTCATGTCCAGGCTCTGGGCAAGCGCACCTCCAAATTTGCACCTATCAGCGTGGGACTTCTATTTCCTTGTTTGCTATTAGTGGAGGCTGGTGTCAGGTCTTAGAGTTCTACGCATTTCTTCTGATGGGGTCCTTCAGATCTTCAGTCATCAAAAAAGAGTATGTTAGATGGCCCCATGCCTCATATTTCCAGCTTTTTGTTTGGTCTTGGGCCAGAGTAAACTCTATTTTTAAAGGGTTTGTGTGATTCAGATCCACTCACACAATCTCTTTGCTTTAAATTCAGTGGATTCAAAATCTTAAGTACATCTCTGAAATTACTTATTAGCAATATTTTGATTAATATTTGAATAAATAGAAGGAAATGTGTGATCATTAGAGAGAGTACTTGGAAGTCACCTTAGAATTCTGCCTGACACAAGAAGAATAGAAATGAAGCTCTCTTCACCCAATTTCCTTCAGTCCTGTTGTCTCATCCTAATGGCTTTTCTATTTTATGCCTTCTTGTAAAATTTTCAGTCAATGTTTGTTTGGTTTAAGTAATAATTTGCCCACTCCTTCTTCCTTCTCTACTTCACAACCTACTGTAAGTGTTTTGTTTTATGGAGAAGGAGATGCAGCCCAGAGAGGTGACGGTGTGTTGTGGAAGCTCGGCTGCTTAGTGGTGCACACGATACCACACATGAGATCTCTCACTCCTGACCCATCGCCCTTCTGCAGCACAACACTAGGAAGACTACTTTCAACCTTTCTTATCATTCCACTATTTTGAGTCTCACATTATCTCAGTTAATCTTTTAATGAACTCTGTAAGGTATTAGTATGATTGTAATGATAGGTTCTGTCTAACTCAAACCAGTCTGAGAAGAAATCTCCGAGTTGTGGTGCTGTGAGGAATAACTGCTGGCATTGCCAGGAGAGTTAAGTAGCTTTTGGGGACTAGGCAATTCCATGATACTTGTGGACTCTCTTGCTCTCTCCTACAAGTTTCCTTTCGCTGTTCTGTCTTTCACAGAGACAAATGCTCACTGCACAGCTGGTAACTGTGTTGAAATGCTGGTAACTGAGCTGAGATGCAGTTTGTAAGAAATGTGAAAGAGTATCGTGTCTTGTGATCTTTCCCTGAAGTCCCTCCTATGCTATTTCTTTTTTTCTTTTTTTTAGGTTTTGTGAGACAGGGTCTCGCTTTGTGGTTCAGGCTGGCCCTGAGCTCAGCCTCAAACTCACATCACAGCAATCCTCCTGCCTCTGCCTCCCGAGTGCTGGGATTACAGACGTGAGCCACCACACCTGGCACTGTGGTGTGTGGTACTGGTTGCTGCTGGGGTGAGTCTCCACACCCAGTATTGTTATGTGGTTACCGGGGATCGAACCTGGGTCCTTGCACTTGCAAGACAGGCGCCAGAACCATTGAGCTATATCCCCGGCCCCCCTCCTGTGCTACTTCTACATACACTGGGTACACCAGCAAGGAGCCATTGGCTTATTCTTTCTACTGACCTCAACTCTCAGGCATCAATTACTTAATGGTTCCACTGGATAAAATATATCGTTAACTATCCTCCACCAGTGAGGAACAATGGGGGTGACCTAGGTAGGCAGCTTGAGTCTTCTCCAGACTCTGGGTTCTCATATTTATTTTGTGTTGCTCTTTCTTTGTTTAATACATCTTATGAAATAAATCATGAAAATGGACAAACAGTGGTAACCGAGGCCCATATCAAGAATAGAATCTTTCAAGAATTTTGGATTACAACCCTTAGCATTAACTATATGGTACATTAAATTCAGTATTCTATACTTAGGCAAAACACATAAGTAAAAAGGAAACAAAAATGTAATGAAATGATATCCTTACTACTAGTATTTCCTATTGTACACTATTTCTTAAGGTGGTGTGGGCCTCAGTTAATGGTCCTAGACTAGTCAGGAAAAGTTTCTGGATTCTGCTGAGGCTTTGGTGACTTCTTACTGCTAATCCATATTATTCCTATAAAGGATATTGTACATGGATCCTGAAAATTAAAGTGACCTCAGGCAGGGGGAGGAGAATGCCAGTACTTCGGATTCCAGAGCTCTGGCCCACCTGAGCAGTGTGGGTGCAATATGTCCTGACTTTATGAATCAGTCATTCAATGAAAACAGTTATCGGGTGGTCATAATGAATTCTAAGATGGCAGACAAGGTAAACTCAGTGATAATTCTAGTGTTTGAGAAACCACTCTGAAGTACATATTATTTTAAATAGTACTGTATATAGTCCCCAAAAAGCAATTCTTATGTAGTTGAATAAATGAGAGAACTAAGGTCCAGAAAATTTATCACCTGCCCAGAATATCATGGATAATAGAACACACCGATCAGAGAGAGCTGGAAGATGGCTTTTAATGACTCCCTGCCCTTCTCCTCTCCCAGTGGTCTCAGCTTCTGCCTCTTGCCCTTTGGGTCAGAAAGTGAAGTGGGAAAGAAATAAAGATAAATTGCAAGAAGGTTGATAAAGGGTATTGGGGACATAAGGGAAAAAGCAGTAGATCAAGTACATGTAGGGTCCACCAGAGCTATCCTCTGATCCAACCAAGCTAAACCACACCATGGGATGAGTCTGTGCATGCATGTGTGTGTGTGTGTGTGTGTGTGTGTGTATGTGCATGTGTGTGCATGTGTACGTGCATGTGTGTGCCTGTGTGTAAGTTGTGTGTACATGTGTGTGTGTTGTGTGTATGTCCCCAGCTGGCATCCAGTGTATGTGTCCAGTTAACATCCAGCTGTCGGCAGCTAGTTTGTATTAATTATCATCTTAAAATCTCTCAGTTTGTCCTGTCCTTTTACAATCTGTCTTATTCTTTATCTTCAAGTCACTTAAAACATAGCACATAGAAGAGGGACTAGTCTGGAATTCGGAGTTCTAATCTTGGGGCTATTGTTCAAAAGTTGTTTGAGTTTCTTTTTAAGATTGTCATCCATCTGTAAATAAAGACTAATACCAGCTACCTTCTACACCACATAGTGTTTTGGGACAGTGATTCAAAAGCATCTTTGTAAA
The DNA here is from genome assembly GCA_004026965.1 of Petromus typicus. Taxonomy (NCBI): domain Eukaryota; kingdom Metazoa; phylum Chordata; class Mammalia; order Rodentia; family Petromuridae; genus Petromus; species Petromus typicus. Next base: position 84,271 of record PVIR01002478.1, on the reverse strand, counting down.
ATCTATTTTCTTTGAAGAAAGACTGCTAATAGACTCCAGCTGCAATTAAAAGCATTTATCTACTTTCATGTTTTTGTTTTTGTTTTTCTAAATTCCATTAGGGGGCTGGGTTGCTTACATGACCTTTTTGTTCTCAAAGACAGCTTAAGCATTATAGAAACCAAGACTCTAACATGTTTTTACTGTCAACTGTGGCAGTGTGGCTGGATATCTGTGTGTGAGGAGCAGAGTGATAGGTTGAGGTGGACAATGTGGGCAGGAGGCTTCTCTTGCAGGCCCTAGGAGACCATGGAAGGAAGCTGTACACGTTCCAAGTGCAATAGGACAAAAAAGGGTTAAAGCAAATTATTTTTATTTTTCCCTAGTAAGAGTATAAAGAGGAAGTTTAAAGGAAATGGGTGCTTCCTCCAACTGAAAGCTTTGCCAAGTGCAGAAAGCTAACTCATCAATGCTCTCACCACCAGCAGCTCGAGGATCCAACCTCTAATCCTTCTGCCACCACCATCACAGGAGGTGCATGTGTCCAGGGCCTCAGTACTGGACTTTTTCTCCCACCATTTCATAAGTCCTGGGGTCCATGAAGACCTACTTTCATCCAAGGAGAAGAAAAAAATGTTGAGAACATGTGAAAGGGGAAATTCAAGTGTACTTTTAGGAGCTATACCATTCTCAGTATAAATGAGGAATTCCTGATGGTAAGCTGCATAAATGCCTTCCAAAGATGACCACTTCCTAATCCTCAAAACCTGTATGTTACCTTATTAGGCAAAAAGAACATAGGAAATTTGATGAGGTAATATAGATGCCATTTTTAGAGGCTAGAAAAGTTAAAAAGATAGATTCTCCTCCAAAACCTTCAGAAAAACTAGCCCTGTTGACACATTGATTTAGCCCAATGAAACTGATTTCACATTTCTGACTTCCAAACTCTAAGAGGATAAATTTGTTTTATTTTAAGCCACTAAGTTTGTGGTAATTCACTGCAGGAGCAATAGGAAGTGAATATACCACTGCCTTTCATTTGCTTTTCCTCAGACTTCTCAGTGGCTGGACCTTAGCCTTGTTTGTGCTCAGGAGGATGTGGTCTTTTGGGAACCAGAGCGTGAATATCGAAGCCTCCCAGAACTGTTCTGATCCAGGGTGGCCACCTGTCTGCTTGAGTGGCCATGGGTGAATCATGATCCCTAACTCTGTCCTCCCTTGCCTGTAGAAGAGATAATGCAATACCCACTAGGTAGGATGATCACGAGGCTTACAGACCATGTGGTAAGGGTAAAACGTGGTCCTGACACATAACGCGCTCTCATACCTGGGAAACTCTAGAGTCAAGCAAGCAGCATTACAGCCTCTATTGCCAGAGGCATCTTGAAGTTGAATTGGGATAGGTTAGAATCCTCTAGGAGAGGGAGCAAGGTGTGGGGAGAAGGCCAGAGATAGCAGAGAGGGCTGCCTTCACTCTCCAGGGCCTTCTGCTCCCAGTTTTCTTGCTGGGATCACTACCAATCCATTTTTGTGCTTGTTGTGCCATCCTGGATAGGCAATTTATGGCCAGAAGAAGGAAGAGTCATGGAAGTCTCCCACGTGCTGAAACTCATGGGCTCCAGCTGCCTGAGGGCCCACTCTCACAGTGTGCTTTGTGGGACTCTGCGCCCCTCGACTTTGGATCTGATTCTGAGAAATTTTTGTAGCAGCTAGACATGTCCAGAAGAGAACTTCCTGGGAAAAAAAGGCTGATACCCTTGCGAAAACACTTTGTTAAACAAAGCAAAACAAACATTCTCTAAATGTCACTTAAAGAGCTAACTTAAAATAAGTTTCATGTTTAGGAAACTATCACCTGTCAGAAAAACAAGTACCATATAAGGGATTCCATTAACTGGGCCGGGCAGGCAGGCGTCTGGACACACCTTTTCTGCAGGGTGACTCATCCTCAGGAAGGAGCTCCATCAGAAACAAGGACAGCTTGCTCTGTTCTACTAGCCTCGGGCTTCAAGAGGGGAGTGTCACCCTGAATGAGACATTTCCAGCTCTCCAAGATCAGTCTTGCTAAGCTCTCCTTGGTCAACACAACTTTTCTTTCAGCCTCCAAGATGTAGCTTCCCTAGAGACCTTATTGTTGGTTTGGGAAGCCTAACACTACAATGTAGAATCTTGAAGCTGAGGATAACCTCAAAATTCAGAGACTAAAACGTTGCACATGAACAAATCAGGTCTCATTAGGTGACTTGGCTAAGATCACCAGGCAAAGAGTGAAGGGCTAGCATTGCACTCTCCTGAATTCTGCAACGTGCTAACCTATGACTTTAGACCTTTTAGACATTAATGCTAAAATGCAATGATATGCAGTTGATTAAATTAGCTAACTATTACCAACCAGGAAGTAGGCCTAATGAGCTAAAGATACTTATTGAGGTTAGAATGATGACTGGGAAGAGAATATAAGTCTAAGAATAAGGGATAAAACATGGATTTTGCATAGACAGAGCCTCCAAAGCACTATGCCAAAACAAATCTCTTCTCTACCAGTTCTTTCCACAAGCTTGTTGAGTGGCTAAACTTCCGATGTCCTTATTCTCAGGCTATTTTTCATTTTACTTAAAAAATGTTTTTGCATACATTTACTTTAATAATTTATAAGAGACAGTCATATCATCCTTTCAATAGAAATCTCAGGTCAGGAGAGCCGAAACAGATTCAATAGTAGAAGATGAAAATTAAACACATACATTAATCAAAGGCACTATATGATGCCACCTAAAACTTACTACTCTGGTGCTAGCAGAATAAGGAAGAGGTGGTAGCAGAATAAGGGAGATAATCACAAATTGTCTAATGTGGATGCTAACAATGACAAAGCAGGAAGCAAGCCTGTGCTCCAAAAGATGGTGGTACCGTGGTTATTTGGATCTATGGAGAAATTTCGGTAGAAAAAGGTCAAAGTGGCTCTAGGTAGATCCAAATAAAAATGCAATAGGAAAAAGGAGCTTTTGAGCTACAGAGGAAAGCAGATGATGATGGATCAACTTCCTAGAAACAATTGCTGTATTAACTTTCTTCCCCAACTCAGAATCTCACCCAATAGCTTCTCAGACCAAGGCCTTTTCCTGCTTTACAGAGTACTGCTCTCCTGGGACTAGGATTGGGGCTGTCTAAGGCATCCCATAACTTAGGATATAATTTAGAGAACTTGTCACCCATAGGCTGGCTCTATAGCTAGCTGTTCTGAACCAAGAACATTTCCATTTTAATCCCAATGAAACATTTATATCCTAGAACATCAAAAAGAGAAGACACAAACTCCACACTTTCCAAAATATTCATAAGATTCTATATTTCCAGAGAGGAACCATAGATACTGTTTAGTTCAGCTGACTCAGTTTTCACTTATTTGAGTACAAAGAGGTTAAGTGACTGTTGGACAGTACTTGTCCAATAGAATATTCACTAGAATTGTTCACATAAAAGCTATTAAACTCATGAGCCTTGAATATGTGGTTTGTCCTGCTTAGGAACAAAATTTGATTACCATTAGTATTAAATAACAGTATATAGTTAGTGGCTGAGATATTGAATGGTATAGATCTAATGTGACAGAGTTGGTGTGTAACTGGTCTCTGATTTTAGGCCCTTTATTTTACCAGTATCTTCTAGGTCATGTTGGAGCAAGAGATTTATGGTGCAAGGTTCTTGGATAAGAAGGAAGTAGTAACTGGGAATGTTCCATGAGATTTAACTAGAACATATGGGCTTTCCTAAAGTATAAGGAGAAAAGAGAAGTTCATTCACTTATTTTGTGTCTAGGGAAACATAAATGTCCATGATGGTTCATTTGTGCACTAGCCACAGTGTTTGATATATCTGCTAATTAGGTTCCATAAAGATGAATGGTACAAAGTACCACATGCATTCAAAGGTGAAAAGTCACCATCACTGAAAGTTCAACTTCTTTTGGCAAAACTTCCTGTTATGTCACAGAAACAGTGCAGCTACAACCTTGCTTGGATGAGTATTAACAGAGTCTGTGCTCTCTCAGCCCCACATCCAGACTCCCAAATTTCAGCTTGGTTTTCTTGGGATTCAGACTAGTTTTCCTTCATGAACTCAGCCCAGGAGAGTGCAGTACAATCATGGCCGAGAGGATGATCACATGGATGACTTCAGTTTGGTTTAGAGATTCAAGTCTTATAGAGAGTAAACCAGAATGTTATTCTGATAGCTGTGTAATGAATACTTGCTTTATTCTTTCAAGGAATCATGAGTCCTTCTTAGACCACCTGGAAAACACTTAACTGCCCCGTCTCTTTGATGTGTGTACATGTGTATGGATACATGCATGAATTTGGGAAGCAATAATGCTTAAGACATAGATTTACTTAAATCCTCACAAAACTCGAGAGACTCAAGTATACAAATAGCTAAAATTCAAAGCGAACTAAAAGACAGGGTTGGCATTGAGGAGGAGGAAGTAGTCACTCTATCTGGTCAGAATCAGGACAAAATGATATTTGAAAAGTAGCCTTAGAAGGGCACTTGACATATTCTACCAGGCAGAGATGGAAGGGAGCATTCCAGATGAAGGAATGGCAAAAGTAAAGAATCAGAGATTATAGTTACCTGTAGAGCAAGGAACTCTAGTGTTGGGCCCGAGCATGGGCTTTGAGAGAGGGCAGAGAAAAAAAAGCAAAACAGAAAGGTAACCTGGAATTTTACCGCCAGGCTAAGTAATTTGGACTTAACTTTGTAATCAGTAACATGTTGCTGATGGTGGCTGAGCTGTGGAATAATACATACTATTAAAATAAGTTGATGTGGACTCTTCCAGAAAGATGGATCGTGGTGGAGAGATGGTGGTGTTAGGGAATTGGTTAATGGCTATCTGTGCAGTCCAGGGAAGGGTGGCTGTATTTCTGAACAATAGGAGCAACAATGGCCAAGGATAATGCCACGAAATGGCTCTGGATTAAATGGGAGGGGAGGATCGGAGTCAACCAGCCATGAAATCCTGACCCTAATTACTAAAGAACTAAAGATACCTTTAGGAACAATAAGAAGTCAAGAGGGAAACCTGGTTTAGGAGAAAGACATAATCATCCTGATTAAAAAAAATACAACAAATGAAATGGAAAATGGGCATCAAGAGCTAGATTTTAAGCGCAGAGAGAAGATGGAGATGTAGCTGTCAGAGATGGAGAGAACTCGTTAAATCCACAGGAATTTATGAACAAACCAAATAAGGAGTGGAAGCAATAATAACTTGCAAGAAATGGTGTAGAAATGTGATGGAAGAAAGGAGGCTCACAGGAAAGCAGAATGGCAAAATAAAACAGAACTAGAGAAAGAGAGGCAGAGACAGAGACTTTGTACAGGTTGATTAAAGTAGGTCCACGTGTTCAGCTCTTATACCTAGAGAATTGTGGAAGAAGAGGACAAAAATGACCCTTATCTTCACAGAGTTTAAAGTCCAGTAGAAAAGAGAGATGAAGCAAATAAGCAAGGAAACTACTGAACAATTGCAAATAATAAGAGATTGGACTGAAGCTTAAAGGTAGGCCACTTACCTATCAGGTGCAAGGTCTTTGGTTCAGCACCTAACACCTCAAAAACAAAGAAAGGACCAAAGTAAAACCACAATTTAAGCTAAGAATGAAATAATCTGGATGCTATAATAAGAGGATATTAAGATTGTGTGCCAAACTTTTGGATAGGTAGCCAGGGAAGACCTTTTGCTACAGATATTGTTTGAACTGAGCTGTGTAAGCTAGAAGAGCCTGGACAAGACAGAGAAGGGGACAAGCTTACCAGAAGAGTGAAGAACAGGCAAAGTTGCTAAGACAGGAAAGACCTTGGCCCACTGGAGATACTGGAAAATGGTTAAGGTGACAGGGGCACTGAGAATGAGGGGGAAAGGGATAGGAGATAAAACTGGAAAGGGGGATAGTAGCTGGGTGATGTAGGTTGTGGTAATAAAATTTAGACTGTACAATAAGAATGAAGATATGAAATTGAAAACAGAGAAACAGAACTGGCAGCAGAATTGAGAGAAGATCATTGAGGAAAGCCTCAGAACCTGATTGGTGGTCATAAAAGGAAGAGATGCTGTGCTTGCTTGGTAAGCACAAGGTCCTGAATTCGATCAGTGGTGATGCACCTACCTGGCAAGCAAAAGGTTCTGAGTTTGATCCCCAGAACAGTCCCCCCACCAAAAAAAACAGGAAGAGGAAAGAGAGAGGACTGCTCAAGATAATTTTTAATGCTGAGCATCTGTAGACTTCATAGGAAAACAGTGGTAAAAGGGAGAAAGAAGCTAGATCTTTTCAGATATTCCATCCAAGAACATCTTTGTCTTAGATATTTGGGTACCATGATAGTGACAGCTTTGTCTTATTGTAGTTGAAGCCAAAGGGAAAAATGGAACACCCAGCTCCTACTCAAATCTGTGCCCAATTTTAAATTGCAAGTGGGAAGCCAGCCTTCCTGTTGGGTAAGAAGACTAGAGCAGAAGGCACTAGTAGGGTTGGCCCCATTGCTGGTGGTATGGCTGGCCTCTGGAGCTCATAGTAGATGGCACTAGGCTTCAGGGATGGATTAGGAAAGCTGAAGCCCAGTTAGCCAGCTAGAGAAGAGACTGGCATCCCAGCTGTCACCTCACACAGTGTGCCTAACTCATGGGTGTTGACAATTGCAGTATAATTTTAATTATACTAGACACTGTTTCTTAATATTTCATGTCAGCCAATACTTTGTAAAAGGCCATGAAGTTTTAATAGTTGGCTGCTTTAAGAGGGAGCTCTGTTTTTAAATCTCAGCCGAAGCAGGTTGAGTCAGAGCCGGGTTATAATTAAAATGGCTAGAAATACTATAAATGCCAAATAAAAAAAGAAACTCATTAGCATACAGAGCAAGCTCAGAGAGCAGCACTCCTACAACCCCCGGCTAACATCCTGGGACTTTATATTTCAGAGACAAAGTTCAGGAATGGAAATCCAAGGGTAAAGCCAAGGAAGAGGTACAGGGAGGCCCAGCACCTCTGTGCTCTTCTCAGAGAGGAACTTTTTCTCATGCTTCCTGTGAACCCTTGGCATTGTCTGAGAGCTTTAAACAATGCTTATGCCTGCCCTGTGCCTAGAGCAACCTGTCAGATCTTTACTGTGGGGCCTGGGGTTTAGAGATGAAAAACATTTCTGTGATAAGCTAAATAATACAACCTCCCCAACCCCAGAAGGTGTCCATAACTGAGTCTCTGATATTCTGTTATCATATGTGGCTAAAGCAACTTTACAGATGTGATTACACGAGGATGTTTTTATGAAGAGATGATCCTAGATTAGATTGAGGTAGTTGTAAGTCCCCCTGGAAGAGAAGGAGTCAAAGAAGAGAAGGCCAGGTGACAATGATGGGAAAGATTAGAAAGACGCCCTTGAAGAAGGAGGAGGGGCAGCAACTGAGAGGACATAGCCTCCAGCTTGAAAGGGCTAGGAAAGAAACATTTTCTCACACCCTCAGAGGAGATGAAGCCCAGTCAATACCTGGGGTTGGCTCAGTGAAGCTAATTTTGAGTTTTTGATCTCTAGAAGGAGAAGAACATTAATTTGTACATTTGAAGCCAGAAAGAGTATGCCAGTTTGTTAGAGCAGCCCCAAAATCTAACATCTTCTCCCTAGGTGATGCTAATGACCAGCCAAAGGTGAGAATCACTGTGGGAACAACTTGCCCTTACAGTGCAGTCAGAGGCCAGCCACATTCGTGTTCCAAGAGAGATCATTAAAAATGTAAAGTCGAAGGCTGAGGACGTAGCTGAGGGGCACAGTGCCTGGCTAACAAATGCCCGGCCCTGAGTTCAATTCCCAGTACCATTAAAAGAAGAAAAATATAAGATTGACCTAAAATTCATTTGGAACCAGAAGAGACCTACACTATCAAAAACAATTCTATGCAACAAAGATGAGGCAGGAGGCATCACAATCCCTGACTTGAAATCATGCCACAAAGCTGTTATGATTAAAACAACAAGGTAGTGGCAAAAATAAATAGACCTGAGGAGCAGTGGAACCTACTAGAAGATGCAAAAACAAGTCCAAAGCACTTGGCTACGTTATCTTTGACAAAGTAGCCAAGCACCTTCCCTGGAAGAAAGATAGTCTCTTTAATAAGTGGTGGCAGAAAAACTGGCTTTCCACATGTCAAATATTAAAACTAGATACATATTTCTCACCATATACTGAACTAGGTTTAGATTAGATCAAGGATCTAAATACTAAATAGAAACACTAAATTGACTAGAAGAGAGAATGGGTAAAACTTGAAGACATAAGTGTAGGCAAAGACTATGAACAAAACCCTAAATGCACAGAAAATATCATAGAGAATTAACAACTGGAACCTCAATTTATTAAAAAGAATTTGTACAGCAAGAGAAATAACCAAGAGAGTAAAGAGGCAACATACAGAGTGGGAAAAACATTTTACCAACTCTGACTCAGACAAAAGACTAATATCTGGAATATATACCAAAATTAAAAAAAAAATAAGCCTCCCCTCAATTTAAAGACCCAGTTCAAAAATGGTTTTCTGAGATGAACAGACACTTCTAAGGTGAAGAAGTAGAAATGGCAAAGAAATATATGGAAAAATGTTCGACATCACTGGTCTTTCAAGAGATTAAATTAAAACAACACTGAGATTGCATCTTTCTCGAGAAAAAATGGCTATTATCAAGACATTCACCAAAAATCAATGGTGGTGGGGCTGCAGCAAAAAAAGAACTCACTTCCCTCTTGTTGGGAATGCAGACTGGGAAAGCACTATGGAAATCAGTGTGGTGATTCCTCAAAAAGCTAAAAGTGGAGTGTCCGTTTGACCCAGATATTCCCCTTCTTGGCATCTTCCCCAAAGAAAAGGGTAGTACCAGAATGACATATGCATACCCACATTTCTAGGAGCACAGTTTGTAGTAGCTCAATCTTGGAAACAGCCCCAATGCCATTAAATGACAAATGGATAAAGAAGGTTTTTTGTTTGTTCGTTTGTTTTTTAATAATGGAGTACTATTCCACCATAAAGAAGGATAAACTCGAGACATTTCTAGGCAAATGGATGCAGGTTAACACCATACTCTTAAGTGAAATAAAAAAGACACATATGTTTAAGTATTGCATTTTTCTCTAATGTAAGAAAATGAAAGGGTAAATAAGGACCAAAATGTACAATAGATGTTAGAAAATACAAAGAAAATGTTCAAATGGGAAGAGGAACAAGAGGAGAAGGAAAGGGCAAAGAAAAATAAATAGAAGGAAAAGATAGAAACAAAGTTTTGTAAATAAGGAGGGGCAAAGGGGTTGAAGGGAAGGGAAGGGAGTGGGGGAAAAAGAGGAATCAAGATAAGTCATGAACAGCCTGTGCTGTTCTGAATGTTATCATTATGAATACTTCAAAGGTACCAATAAAATTAATTTAAAAATGTAATATTATAGGCCCCAGTTTAGACTTCCCACATCATTTGAATACACATTCGAATTTGAGACCTAAGGATCATTTTTAAGATAGATTCCTAGGACAAGGTATACTGCTTATAAAAACTCCCAAAATAATTTTAAGGTGAAATCATGAGAGCCAGTGGTCTAGGACAATAGATTATTGTGTTGAATCCTGGCTCTACCACTAGTTGTGTATCTTTAGGGAACTCAACTGACCACCATAATGCTTGTCAAGTAGTGATGGTTGTACTTAATTCAAGGACAAAAGTGAAGACTCAGAGAGGCCTAAAGTACCTAAAACATACTCTAGTACCTCTATAGTGATAGATACTATTAATATAGATAATTGTGTCATTTACCTTTCCAATGCTGTGACAAATACTTGTGGTAGATCAGTTTAAGAGGAGTGGCTTATGATGGCTCATGGTTTCTGAGGCTTTCATCTGTGTGGGGATCTCACACAGCAGATCACATGGTAAAGGCTTGTTTGCCACATGGCAGCCAGGATAGAAAGAAAAAGAAAGGAAGGGGAAGGATACCAATATCTCCTTCACAGTCATGCCACCAGCAATCTAACTTCCTTCCACTAGACCCCACACCCTAAAGTATCTACCAGCTCCCATTAGTGCCATGGGCTGGCAAACCAGGCCCTTTGGGGACACTTCTGACTGTAACAATTGCATTATCTGTGAATGAGATTCAGGCAATAAATCAAAGAAGAATTCAGGTGCTGTATCTTTAGAGGTGTTCGAAGTGAAGAGGGGCTTCTTCTACCTCATGGTCATTCTCTAATGTATGATGTAGAAAGTTTCTCTGAAACTTGGAAATAAAAGAAAAGTAAACTACAAGGATTTTTTAGGTTCTACGCTGACTCCCTATTGTTTAAGCTATTCTATAACTCTAGAGAAAGCAGAGTCTATCTTTTGAGTTTTATTTGCCAGAGATGCATATCATTTCACTACAATAGAAAAGATAATCCTAGAGTTATCGTAGAGTTTATGGCCCTGTTGGACATTAACTAGCTTTGTACCTCACCTGGCAATCTTATCCTAACACTGCCTATAGATACCTAGTTTCTCCAGTGCTTTTTAAATTACCTTAATTGGGTAAAATATTTGACATATATTGCTCTTATTTTTGCATTAGAATCATTTCACCTTTTGAAAGTATCTGTTGATCTGTGGTTTAGCTAAAGCTTGATGTCTTGGGAATATCAGTTCATAGGAGATCTGATCTAGATTCCATGTCATAATTTTTCTTTTTGGAACATGAACAAAGAAGGGGGGAATATATGGAGATAAGAGAATCTGTGCATTGACAACAATAATAACTTATTTCTTACTTCTTTGATCCCAAAGAAATTTATTCATATTGTGGCAGTAGTAGTTGCCTGGTGTGTCTCAGTTAGATATGTATGCAACTTCCTTTCCACTACACAGTGAGACCTTGGTGATTACGAAAGTGATTGTCTCTTACATATCTTTGTATTCCCAGCACCTAGCACAGAAATCAGCACTTAGAGTTATTAAATACCTCCTTTAAGTGAGCAAAGCTGAATCCACCTGGTTACACTGATTTGGGCCATGGGCCGGATACACTCATATCAGTCACTACTGATATGAGCATGGAATAGCAGCATAGGATCTTACTCCTGATTCACTAGTCAGACTCACTCATTTTACTTCTTTAAGATGCCCGAGAAATTCTGCCTACTCTTTCAGTCAGTTATTGGTTTGAGGGCTGTGGCTCTGCTGTCAGGGGTGAATAAAATTTAAGCAGAGAAAGTTGGATTGCCTCCAGTTTTAAGATTCAATTATGATAAATGCAAAATTGAGAATGTTGCCTCAACAGTGTTGTATCTAAGACCAAAGCGGGACAGATGACGCTTCTCATGTAGAATGCCCTTTGGGTGGATAACAGCTTTGGCTTATGGTGGACAAAGTCATCACCTAAGCCTAGCACAAGGAGTGGTTCATTCTTTTAGTCCAACTCTACAACCAAAGACCTCTCAACTCTGTTTGATTCTGCCTCGGACTCAGAAGTCTTTACTTACTAGGAGGGTCCAACTTAACTGCTGGCTTCCAGCCCAAGTCAGATGAAAGCTCAAGTGAAATCATGATACTTCAATCATAAAATTTAAATCCCTGTTTATCATATCTAGGGTTTAAATTGTCAGGGGTTATTTGTCCAATATCCTTTATAAGAACAAAAGACAAAGAAAGACAAGCAGAAATTTGAGGGAATGTCTCATACCCAACATCTTTAAAAGGAGAGGTGGCTGAAATACGTGATACATTGCAGGTTTGAATCTAGAGTTACAGCATGGGGATCTTTAAAAATATTTGCAAAGAGTCTTAACTTCTTTCTTAGAATGTAGTAATTTTGTTTTGTCTGAGGCATGCTTCAGTTCTTCTGAATAAATATCCAAGTCTGTATATAAAAGAATGAAGGCTTTGTTTACTTTCCCAACAAAGAGATCAACTAGCTCAGTAGTGTAAATGAAGAATGAGCATAGCTGAGTCTCCAGTTGAGGAAGCCCATCTCACAGAGGGTCTGCAAACTCAGATGCTTCAGTGTCACGAACATGATGAAAGTGTAAAGAGCCAGGCACCAGGATGTTTTCAGAGGCGGCTAACATGATGGAGACTAGAAACTGAATGCTTAGAAAAGTCACACATTCACATTTTTATACCATGAGACAAACAAGACAAGCTGAGGCTATAACTGGGTTTACTTGTTCATATTTCAGATATCCAAGTCTCAAATTTTCTGCCTAAGTTCATACAGCTCTAACTTATCCATAGAAATGAATATTCTATGTCAACTCCTTGTGTTTACCCATGAGGTGAAAATTCAGATTTATTTGTGTACACAACCCTGTGTGTCTTTCTGTGATAAATCAAACAGGTTCAGCTCTTATAACAACTCCTTTGGAAATTATCTATCTCCTGGCAACTGAAAGCAACAACTTCAAGTCATGGAGAGAGACAGAGACTGAATCAGTTGTCTCTTTCTACTCATCAGGTACATATTTTATGAGACTATAGTCATATTTACAGATTTTAGATGTTTTTGAAATGGTAATAAAAATCCATATGTTTTAAAAGAAAGATCTAGAGTTTAAAATTTAATTAGTTGATTACTTAGAAAAAGGCTTGCAGGGCCCAGGATTTAGCTCAGTGGTTCAGGCATCAGCCTGGCAAGAGCAAGGTCCAAGTTCAATCCCTGGTAACCACATACACAGTGCCAGGCGTGGTGGCTCATGTCTATAATCCCAGCACTCAAGAGACAGAGGGAGGAGAAATGCTGAGTTTGAGGCTGGCCTGAGCTACATAAGGATCTCAGGACCAGTTTGAACTACAAAGTGAGACTCTGTCTCAAAAAAAACCCAAAACAAAAAAGCTTGTCTTCTTCAGAGGAGATAATGACCAGTGGCTGCACCTGTCTCTTGGCCACTTGATTCTGCCATAGTGAAAGCCAGAGCCTCCAGACCGGAGGTTAGCAGAGGGTACAGCACTCAGCTCTCCTAGCTTCCTGCTCACTTATGTCTAGAGGCCGTCCTGTGCCAGTCTTCTTCATGCGATGGCATTCACTAGTGTCACTTTTTCTTTAGGAAGGTAGAGAGAAGCCAGCGGGTGATCTAGTTGGCATCATTTCGAGTCTGCCTCCCACAGTAGCACACTCATTCAGCAAACACAAGAGTCCTCTGTTCAGCGTTGTTCTGTGTCTGTACAGTATGATTTTATTACTTTCCACTGGCCAGGTACTTTCCATGCATTTTTTTCATTTAATCCTACCAACAAATAAATATTAGTACATTTGGCACCCCTATTCTGCAGGTGAGGAAAGTTAGAGTTCATGTAACTTCCCCACATGATTGGGATTGAAACTCAGATATGTCTGTCTTTGCAGGCAAAGCTCTCAGAGCTGAGAACTTGTACACCTTGCGTTAGGTCCGGGCTTTGAGCTCCAAAGGAGACACAGATTTTTTTTTTTTTAGTTGTGGGGAGCGGTTGGCAGTCACTAAAAAGCAAGTATTTAAACATAATATTAAAGTTTTGCAGGCTCTACTTATGAGCCAGTAGAAATAGATGTTTTGCAGTACTGATATCTAAAAAACCAAGTTTTCAAAAGGAAAATCCATTTTACTACCAACTGCAGGTATAAAATCAGCTCCACATTCCTATCAGCTACCATGGAAGAGCCCAGTTCTGTGTTCAACAGATTGAAAACTTCTGGCAAGAACTGACCAGATGATCTGGTTGCAGGAGGGAGAAATGAAAAAGTTGTCCATTCTTCTGATCTTGGGATCTCTTCTCCAAGACAATCCCCTTCCTTCCCTCCTTCTTCCTCTGCCTTTCATAACACTTTCCAGGATCTCCAGTGAGGCTTTCATAACCCTGCACTGCTCCCTGATGACTATCAGCTCTGTCTGTCAAGTTGAGTAACAGCAAGCACCTCACCACCATATATCAATGCAAGAATAACCATCCATCACATGTTTATACTGTAGGGAAATTTCTTAATTCCAGAGTATAATGCCTTATTTTATGAAGTCTAGTATTGCCAACACCTATAGATCAGACTTGCCTCAAATAAGATGTGTCTTTGAAGTAATAGATAATTTAAAATGATGGATTAAAATTTGCTCACTGTATTAATTGAATTTGGAGGTCATTTTCTTAAATACAAGTTTTGAGGGACTATTCTAAGCATGTTTTGGGAGTCTCAGAAAATTAAATCATAATTGAAATACAATAATAAACATCTGAAGGTTGTGGATATCTTTTAATTAATGGTATTTCTGAAGACTGGAGATTTAGCTCAGTGATTCTGGTGCCTTCCTTGCCAGTGTAAGGTCCTGAGTTCAATCCTCAGTACAAAAAATTTTTAAATTTCTATAATTCAGTTTGAGTGCTTTTCTCTTTCTGTCCTGTTCTTCTACCCAGAACAAATACACTTTAAGCAGTAGAGATCTTCCTTTGTGTATTCTACCTGGAAGCAGAGTTGTTAAGATAGAGGGGCCATAAAGAGAGATGAATCTGCCAGAAGTCTGAAGCAAATGCTCAGGAGGAATCTTGTACACTTCCAGTTTCAAAGATGAAACCTTGCTGGGAACCACCTCTGACTGGCTGTGTGACTTAAGGGAAATGTTTTAAGAACTCTGGTCTGTAAAGTTAGGGCAACAGTGTTTGCCCAAAGAGTGTTGTTTGTTGTTGTTTTCAGTTGGAATTGCTGGCATCTTGCAGTGCTCACTGATTGTTATTCTTGGGAGAAGTCAGACAAATATGGCGATTTTAAAAGTTGAGATGGAGGCAACATACAGGAAGATTCATATTTAGGTCCTCCATGAACACATTACTAGCTCATCCTCCACGATCTTTGTTATATACTGTATAGAGCAACATGGTGCATGGTCATACATGATGGTGAAATAAAACGACTGAAAGAAATTCCCTTTAAATGGCAATACATTATTGAGGACAAAAAATGTATGCATACTTCCTAATGCATACCCCCAGCCTCTCATAACAAAACACATGACCAAGAATCATTTCAATTTAAGTTGTACTATTTAGAGGTAGAAGAAGTTCTTAGCCCTGTTTTTTCTGAGGAGTTAGGATTTCGACACCTGAACCCACTCATAATTGCTTGACTCTGGCAGTCCCAGGAGGCTGCAGGTCTGGCCAGATGGAAGAAACAGTCCTTTGGCTGCCAGGCAGGAGCCAGCCAGGGCTGCTGAGCATGGCCTTGCCTCATCTCAGTGTTGGCATGACCTCCTGGAGGGAGGGCAAATAGTGGTTACCAAGTGGGTGAGTGAGGTGTTGTAACCCAAAACCAAGAGTTTCCAAAACCCCAAACAGTTGTCAAATACAGATGACAAGTACCACAAAATGCAGCTGTCTCACCTCCCACCCACACATAGCGTGGCTGCCATGTTCTTACAGAGCTCCCTGGCAGGGAAGCTGCAGCTGCTCTTTGCCTACGGCACCCCAGACAGAGGTGCTCTGTTCTTTTAGTAAGTAGATTCTTCTCTGGGTGAGCCACAGGATAGAGTGACCTAGTAGAATCGACTAAATGGAGCAAAAGTATCTCTATGATTTAAGGCAATGTGGCCATGGCACATAAGAACAGATTCTTTCCTATTGCAGCCCCCCAAAGACCAATACTACTTGGGGGTGTGGGTTGGGTCAGAAGACATCAAGGACATCACAGTTGTGCCTCTTGATCTCAATAATGTAGTGAATTAGGTGATAAATTATAGCATCTTTAGCTTTAGTTACAGGTTATAAACCATGGTGTGGATTTATATTCTTTTCCTGGCTGGTGAGGAGATGGAAATAAGACAGAAATATGAGACTGAAATTCTTTGGAATTAGAAACTAAATCAAAAGTTTATTCAAAGCATGCAGTGGGCTCAGTTCCATTGGTATCAGCATCTGCCTAGTGGCAGTGGCAATCTGGCTGCTGAGTGGACAGAGGGCAGCAAGGTGATTTCAAGGGATCCTCCTGGGTTTGTAGCAGGGCATCAATCAGGCAACGTGGAGCTTGGTGAAACAGGATCTCCCTTCAAGTGAAGAATATCAGCAAGAACTACTCTGGAGTTAGAGCAAGAACCAAGGCAGACTGAAGGTGTACACAAAAGGAAAGAACAATGGGTAAGGCTGCAGGGTATTGGACAGATGGGTCAAGAGGAGCCTACAATGCTCCTATCAGGTGCTTTCCATTTGAGTCTCACAACAACTTCACAAAGTGGGCATCATGTCCTT
The DNA here is from genome assembly GCA_004026965.1 of Petromus typicus. Taxonomy (NCBI): domain Eukaryota; kingdom Metazoa; phylum Chordata; class Mammalia; order Rodentia; family Petromuridae; genus Petromus; species Petromus typicus. The sequence continues at coordinate 68,028 of PVIR01002478.1, read as the reverse complement.
GAAAGAAGTGAAGTACCCCAAGTAACCTGACCAAGCTTATGACATCAAGAAGTAGCCCGGCAAGGTTTACACCCTTGATAATCTGGGTAGAATGTTCTGTGCTGTATTGTCTCTACCACATTGTTTGAAAACTAAGAAGTTGTTCAGCCCAACAATTTCCAGGAAAGGTATCAATGCAGACTAACCAGAAAACCTAACGTGTTCTGGAGGGCAAGCAACTGGTACATCTGCAAGAGAAGAAGCATGGAAGAGACCAAAAAGGCAGCCAGGGAAAGGACATTCCAGGTGGTGGAACTTGGGTTAAAGTGGACTGGACCCTGTGACAAATGGGAAGAAGAGAAGAGGGCTTGCCTACAATTCAGATTTTTAAAAAGTCACTCTGGTGGCTGGGTGGTGGCTGGACACTCACAGCTAGATGAGGAGAAAGACTGGCATTTACTCAACAGGCTAGTCTAGAGAAGAAATCTTTAAAATGCACAGCAAATACCCAGATTCCCCTATTTTAAAAGCTTAAAAGGTCCAATCTGTTTTTTATAATAAAGTAGAAGCTACTTGGGAACCCCTACAAAGCCTTTCTTGACAATTTTCACTGCCTTTCCAGCCATTTCTCCCCAAACATCCAGCTTGTTTACCAACCTAGCGTTCCTTGAGTATGTTATTTTTCTCTACTTATAGCAGCTTCCTCAGGCAAGCTTAGCAAAATTATTCTCAAGCTTCAGGTTTTATATACAATGTTATACCAGATGGGAAGCTCTCCATGTAACACAACAGGACTTGGATTTGCTGCTCCATTAAATTCTTTCAAGATTCTGTTTGAAGCTAGCCTTCTCCTAGCCTTCACCTCATTTTATAAGGGTTCCCTTATATGCTTCTTAGATTCTTGTAGATCACAATGTGTCTCTTTCAATTCTCATAAATTAACCTAGTACTTGGCTTTTAAAAGGGGCTGGGTATACAAATTCTCTTCTTCAATATTTGTGAGGTCAGAGGAAAAGACAGAATCAATATTCCCTCTCCCTCAGCCAGGCATTTAAAGTATACTTAGTACCACAGAAAATTTTATATATATGTATACGTACAATCCAACCTCAAGGTCCAGCCTCCATCTATGCCCTTCCTTGACTAATGAAGTCATCACTTGGCCTTTCAGGTGTACAGATCTGCCTCTAGCAATGAGTATACATGGTGTGTATGTGTGGATGGGGTTGTTCCAGTTGGGTGTTATATGCAGAGGATCTATAAGCAGATTTCAGCCATTTAGTCAGGGATTCCATAGTCCATACAAAAATGGTCAAGAACTGAAATATGTGGGTCCTTAATGGATTAATCTCCTCCTTTTGGCCCTATGGTCTTAACCTGTGATTAAGGATGTAAGCAGAGGGCTGGGGATATAGCTCAGTGGTTCCAGTGCCTGTCTTGCAAGCGCAAGTGCCCGGGTTCAATTCCCCGGTAACCACATAACAATACTGGGCATGTAGACTCACCCCAGCAGCAACCACTACCACATACCACAGTGCCGGGCGTGGTGGCTCATGCCTGTCATCCTAGCACTCGGGAGGCAGAGGCAGGAGGACTGCTGTGATGTGAGTTTGAGGCTGAGCTCAGAGCCAGCCTAAACTGCAAAAGTGAGACCCTGTCTCAAAAAAACAAGGGATGTAAGCAGAGGAAGAACAGAACCAAGCCCTCTAATGGGTACAGCCCATGCTGCTCAGGTTCAGGATGGTGTTGTTCATCATTCTATGAAATATGTAAAACTATGAAGACCCGAGATGAGTGAAAATACTAATGAGACAAGATAGAAAGACCTGGTGATTCCTAAAATATAATTTTGTTCTATGGCTGCCTTACATGTACTGCATTAGATACCTTACGACTGCTCTGGGAGATATTTTGTTGGCTGCCACAGGCTTTAATCATGAACCTTTCACAGATACTTATGCATTATGATCTCTCTGTAAGCTTGGGAAAGAACCTTCAGCAGATAGGTAAGATCCTGGAAGTCAGTAAGGTAATGAAGAAGAGGGTAGACAATGGCGACACTCACCAGCAAACTGAAGAAACCATCAAATGAAGACCATCTTTCTTACTTGCAGCTATGAACTCTTGTTAGCTGGTGACATTGTTGAGAGAAATAAGACTGCATATAAGAAAACACTATAAGAAAGATGAATTAATCATTGGTGATCACTTATGGAGAGAGAAGAAGAAAGAGAGGGTTATTGTAGGTTGTAGGGATAGAAAGAAAGATATCATTCCATCAGCTCAGAGAGAAGGAATATTTGTGGGAATGAATTCAGTGGTGGACAAGATAGGACATTAAGAATAAATTGTTTGGTAGTTGAAAATATGGAATTTCAAGCCCAAGATAGAAGTTGAGATGGAAATCGATTTAGTAGTCGCTGGTACACAGGTGATTCCTGAAGCTATGAGTATAGCCAATTTGCCCAGGGAGAGAGAGACTGGATGGTAAGAAGCATTAGTGGCTGAGAATCAGTGGAGAAAATTGAACAGAAAGAGGACCTGCCAATTTCCAAATCTAAGTACAGGAAGAACTGCACAGTGTGTATGAGAAAGTGGTGGTTCTCCCTGTGAGGCTATTTACCAGATAGTAGCTGGAAATGAATGGAAGTGAAGTACACAGTGTCAATTTAGTTTTTCACGAAATTTGTATGTGGAGGAACACCAAGCAGCCATCTTGAAGATGACACAGCATTTTAGGATGGTTATCATGGTTTTGGTTGTGTTTCTTTTAAATATCATGAATGTAGAGTATTTAAACAGACTGAAGGGAAAGAGCTGAGTGAGAAGGAAAGGTCAAAGACAAATAGACAGAAACTCAAGGTCCCTGGTGGGAAGTCCCTGGAAGCAATTCTGGCCCAAATGGTGTTCCTGTGAAATAGAGAAGGATTCACAGGAGGAAGGTTCTAGAATCAAATCCTATGGAAGAAGAAGGGGAGAAGCAAAGGGAGGAGGGTATCTCGCCATGGTGAATCACAATAAAACCTCAGCCAACAGATCCTGAAAAGTTGTGAACTCGGGAAGGAGGGGGCTCATAGAGTTGAAGTGTGGGGCCAGGCCCACCACTTTGTAGATGAGCTCTCTTGGGAAGAGAATGGAACCTCAGGCTATGTGACCTTGTTCTGTTAAAGCCTTTCCTGCAGATGGCTGGAGGCTGAAAGCTTCTGCCACAGCAGGACATCAAGTAGCTAAAGTAAGAAAATCATTTATTCTGCAAAGAAATCTAGGGTAAGTATGTGTATCAGTTCAATTTCAGACAGTGAAGCCAAGTCAGGAAAAGAGAGATATTAAGAGATTTGGTGCCGAGAAGTGGCTCACATGCTTACAAATCCTGGTCAAGCAAGTCTGAAATCCACAGGGCAGGCTGTCAGGAAAAACAGGCTGAAACTCTTGAGTGCAGGCCAATGCTGCTGTCCAGAGTCAGACTTTCTTCTTCATCAAGGAAGCCTCTGTTCTGCTCTGTAGACCTTTCAGTGGGTTGACTCAGGCCCACTAAATGATCTGGAATAATCACTCTATGTCAAGTCAGCTTCACTGCTGGTCTGCCCTTAAGGAGCAATATCCATTGTTTTGTCTGCATTGTTTTCTACTCAGGAGCAGAGGAAACATTTAATTGTCCTGTACACGTTCTTTCCAAGGTTCCTGACTGCCCTGCCTCTACCTCTTCTGGTTTCCTGTACTTCTCTCACCTCATTTCCTGCTCATCCCCCCTCTCCCACTACCCACTACCCTCCTTGATTACCCAGAAGCACCCGGGAACCTGTTTCTCCCACTAGAACTGCTGCCTGGATTACCTCAGGCCAGTTTCCTCTTACTCTCAGAAGCTTTCAGAGCTGAGTGTAGGTCAGAGAGCAGACACTGGCCTCCACTGGGAATCCAGAATTCTGATCCTACAGAGCAAAACCAGCGCAACTGGAGCTTTGTGAGGAGCAAAGCAATAGTCATAGTTACCTCTGGGGCAAATGTAATTAAGAGCATATTAAGTTTCTGTTTCAGAATTCACTTTAAGAGGTTTAAAATTTGTGAAATATGATCTGCTGTGGGTGGGGATTTGGAATACAAACAGGGTTACTGTCTAATGAGGTTTGCGTTTTTGTTTACTGGATGATTGGGAAGTCCATCAGTTTTACAGCTTTTAGATCAGAATGTAGACTTTTGCTTCTGCGTGTTCAGAGGAAAGTATCTCCTCAACCTTAAAAACAATTAAAAGGGCAAGCCAGCCAGATTGATAATGACCTGGTTATTTGGGTCAGTTTTCCAAGATCAAAGGTAAAATTGCTGAGATGTTGAACTTTAAATATCATCATCTTTATACCCAACTTCCCTTACAGATGATTACGCTGCATGTATGAGCGGGTTTGGACCATGTGTGATACAACCAGCATGAATTTATTTTGTCAGCTTCATGAAATCAGTGCCTTTCTTCCTCCTCATAATGGAAAATAAATTCACCCCGAACCTCAAAGAATATTTGTAAAGGGACATGCAAAATTAGCTCTCATAGATTAGAGCTTAAGATTAGGGAAACAGAGAATGAAACCTAACCTTGGTAATCTTTGGCTTGTTCCTGATTTTAAATCAATGTTCTTTTCTAAGTTCCCTCGAGTGGTGGAGGAGTTTAATTTTTCTCTTACCTTGAATTTTCCTGTAGTCACATATTAACAGCACTTCAAAGTTCCTCTTTTAATAGCTCAGTTGGAAGACACATGAAAAGAATCAGTAGGATGGAACAAGTATGAGTTTGGACGTTAGGCAGACAGAGAAGGAATATAATAGTTAAGTTGATTTCAATCACTTCAGTTTTTAGACATGAGTTCTTGTCTGAAAAATATGTTTCACTTGGAGTAGTTACTATTTTTCCCAATAAAAGGTCAAGATCAGTTATTTTATTTCTCCAGTATCATCTCCCACATCCTTTTTCCCCTCATTTCTCCTTCTGAGGCAAATAGTAGAAGATAAACATAGAACTCTAAATGATAACTGCTTTGTATTTACTCTGCCAACTTGGTTGTGCCTGAAGTTAACATACATAACCACATCAACAATGGTTTCTCCCATTGTATCTCTGGAAGTGTGGCATGTGGGAACAGCCCCCCAAGTATCAGCCTTAAATGCTGGAGGAAGTGGCAGAAGGATCCATTTAACTGGAGGACACATCTCTGAGTGAGCCACCCCCGAAAATGGATGATCTCCTGATTCCTCAGTTTTGATGGAGCCAGAAGCAAGTGGACCAGAAATCATGGTCCTGCCCACATTATCTTCAGTAATTATTTAGTTACACACTTCCTGCACTATTCTGCCTTGGAATCTAGGCTGCTGAAATGGTCCAGCATGGAAGTTCTTCAGCCTGGAATGATTGAGCCAGGTGAAGAGAGACATGTGCTATCTTTGTACTGATCTTGAGACTAAGGTAAAACGTCCATAGAATCATGTATAGTGTATACCCAAAACATAGATGTAATCAACTTTTCCTCTTAATTTTATATATATATATATATATATATATATATATATATATATATATATATATATATATATATTTTTTTTTTTTTTTAAACTGGGGATCAAACTCAGAACCTCACACTTGCAAGACAAGTGCCGGAATCACTGAACTAAATCCATGACCTTTAATGATGCTCTGAATACAAATGAACTCTTTCAGATACATGAAAGTAATAGTGAAATAGTAGCAGATACTGACTACCAACTTCATACTGGGTCTTTCTCTACCTGCCCTAAGTATATTCATGGATTTAGTCCACACAACATGTGGAAAGGATGATAGTAAGTTATGGAATGTGTCTAAGGTGACAGCATAAGGCAGCCTCAGGGTTTGCAGACCTTGGAATCTAGGGCCAGACTTTCTGCTTTTGCACAACTTCACACTGCGTTAGTCACCACTTTACTACCTGCTTTATATATTTCTCAGGAGAGTGTGGGTGGGTGTGCGTGTTCAAAAGAGAGAAAGAGAATGCAGCTGAATGGATGCTAAGGCTGGAGGAGAGCTCTTCTTGCTGCAGGTGCTCTGACTGCACCTGCCAAAGAGTGTACTGAAGAGCTTCACATTCAAAGCCAAAAGCCAAAGCAGAAGACCCTGCCTGTGCACCAGCAGCAGCTCAAACTGCAATCTCTCCTAAGTCTCCCTGGGGAGTGGAGAACATCATTAGTTTATCTTATCTGCTTCCAGGAAGTTAGTGATTCTTTATTGTTTACTGTAATGTCATGCTAATTATCTCCCATATTCCATTTTACTGATGGTGATGTGGAGGAAAGAGGACCTGTAAGGATCACTCAGCTAACAACTGGAGAAGGCTACTGAGTTAGTTTCCTTTCTACCGTAGTTCCCAATCCCTTTCTTTCTTGATAGAGCATGACTAACTTCCTTCTCCTTACTTTTGTTTGTACCTTCACTCTCTTTCTGAAGACTGCATTGACTCCCAGAAAAGTGGAGAACACAAAGCAGCAAGCCGCCTGGTATCAGAGACCAGGGAGTGTAGCAGCAGGCCCTTGGGGCTGGGTGGCTATTCCGAGTGGACTCCCTGCCTGCTGATCTTGGATGTTCCACGAATAGCCAAGTGGCCTATTTTCCCAGTCCTACCCACACAGCTTCTATTGTTAATCCTGAGTGACCGCTGACTGACTATAACAACACAGCTCCAAATGACAGGACATTAATGACCCAGGAAAGCACTCAGCTCTCAGACCTCCAGAGGGCTTCATGCCAATGAAGCCTGGCACTGCCCTTCCCCAGGAAAGGAGCAGATACACAGTGTAAAAGGGCACTGGCAGATTTTCTAGGACTCTGGACCTGTTCCTTACCTCTCTGACTCTAGGTCAAGAATTCCACCTATTCCCAAGTTCATTTCTGGGTCTTTAGTCTTTTTTTTTAGGGAGAAGTCTTTTTGAGACAAGATCTCACTAGATAACCCAAGCTGGCCTCAAACACATTGCATTCTACCTGCTCACCCTCCTGAGTTCTGGAATTACAGGCATGCAGCACCACATCTGATATTGATTCCTCAGTCTAACACGTCTTTCTTCCCAGAGAAAGAAAAAAGAACTGGTATTTCTGCATATATAGCACACACTACACACACACACACACACCTGTACCCATATATATATATGGGTATATATATATATATATATATATATATATGTATATATATATATGTAAATTATATTTTAATAATATGTAAGTTACATCATATTAATATATGTATTATAACCATCTCATCTGTTTATCTGATCTCCTTGGGAAGACTATATATATATATATATATATACACACACACACACACATATATGTATATATACAGGTATGTGCACAAGAGGTGATAAAAATATGACTGGTGTTTGTTAAAAAAATCTTATTACGGTAAGAGAAATGATGCAAACGATAATAGGTGAATGTGTTTCAATCAAAAGGGAGTATTTTGAGTATTTTAAGGGGAATTAATGGCTATGTGTCTTTTATTATAATAAACAAAAATTTAAATATTCACCTTATGTTTTGGTTATCCCTTGTTGATCTAATAATTATCACATTTATGACAAATAAAAATATTATTTGTCCTTATCAACCTTATTGTGTCCACAACCTTCTTCAATAGATTGGGCAACATGTGACTTCTGGCTCTCCTTCAAAACCAAAATGACCATGAAATATAAATATTTTGAATTGATTTTTGACATCACAGCAGACATGATTGACTGAGAAACTGAAGACATTCATGAAAGAGAACTTCCAAGGGCCAGGAATTTACCTCAGTGGTTGCAGCAACTGCCTTGGAAGCTCAAGGTCCCAAGTTTGATCTCCAGTACCACATACCACAATGTGGGGTGTGATGGCTCACACCTGTAATCCCAGCCCCAGGGAGGCAGAGGTAGGAGGATTGCTGTGAGTTTGAGGGCAGCCTGAGCTACCTAGTGAGTTCAGGACCAGCCTGAACTACAAAGCAAGACCCTGTCTCAAAAAAACTTAAAGAAAAAAAAGGGAGGGGGGACTTCCAGAGCTGCTTCAGAAAGTTATAAGAAATGTATATTCAACCTATGTGGGAGGATTATGAGGGGAATGAATGATAATGTTTATTTTTTACCAGATAAACTTTTAAAACATTCATTATATTTTTCATTACGCATTGTACACACACTCAAACGTGTAGCAGATGGCTCAGTCCTAAGAACCACACATAATGTTAGGCAACAAAGAAACTTATTTTGTAGATAAACTTGAAAAAATGTAATTGTCATTTTATCACATTACCTTTATCAAACGGTAAATGTTTCAAGTAGAAACAGGGCTTTTTAACATTAATTTTGTTGTAGCAAAAGTCTGTTGGTAAAGCATCGGTTAGGTGCTGTAACATACGCATTTCCTTTTCTCTTTGTGTTGTTTATGCTCAAAATCATTTTAAGATCTTTAATTAAGCAGTTCAGTTTATATCACTTATATATTGTTATATATAATAATATGTAAATTATATTTTAATAATATGTAAGTTACATCATATTAATATATGTATTATAACCATCTCATCTGTTTATCTGATCTCCTTGGGAAGACTATAAATTCCTCTAAGGGTCTGAAGAAACCTGTCTTCTCTTGCTCCTCCCAGTAATCCATCTCATAGTCACAGTGCACAGCTGCTACTGTTTCTGGCCAACCACCTTCCCAAATTCCTCCCTCTTTTTAGAGAATTTCCCATCTTATCAGACAGAGCCCAGTTCCTTCTGCAGAAAATTCCAATCACTGTTTTTTCCCAGGATCACCTGCCAGTCAACATGGATATATGATCAAAGTTGAACCAACTTGAAGGTCTTTGAATCTGCTGATGATATGAGAAAGGAAACATCCAGAATCTACTCTGGCCAGTAAGTAAGTGCTGGACACAAGGGAGGGGCATCTAGTGCTCAGAGGTAGCAAGGTCTCTGCTTCTAAATGCCTGTGCTGCTAGTGTGGATAGAGCTACGTATTCAGTCTGGATGTAGCATTGATCAGCTGTGGCATATTCACTGTGTGAATTACGCTGTGAAGTTTACAGCACTGTTCTTGACTACGTAGTTTCCAAGCCTGATTCTCTAGATCCCCTAAAAATTCTTAGAGTTACTCAAAGTCCTTTAAACAAACTGTTCTTTCCTAAATTAGCAAGGACCTATTTCTGTTGCTTGCAACAAAGCATCTCAAGAGATACAATGTTGAAGCAAACAAGCAATAAATATTTGTTAAATGACTAATTAAGAATCTATAACACTTCTTTTGTCCTTATGAAATTCAAGACATTTCCCCATAGAATATGTACATTAGTAGGGAGGCAGAAATCAATCCAGACTACTTAGAGAACAAGGAGTAGGATATTTTGTTAGAACACAAAATTCATATAGGAGAACAATATGAAAAATGACAGAGTAAAACTAGACTGGGGAGAATTGTGAAGACCTTTACAAAACCAAACTGAGGAGTTTGAGATTTGCCCCCAGAACTGACCATTTTGTATGAAAAACTAGGGAGTTTGGAGTTGTGGCTACTTTCAGACCCTCCTGAGTGACAATATGCCTAATATGATGTGTAGAACCTACACTTATAGATTATTGATGAAATTAATGTCATATATGTTTGGGAAACAGTGGGTCCACTAGATTTCAAAGACTTTTCTATTCTAATTAACACAGAGAATTTCAAAGAGGGAGCCTGTGGTAAGCAGTACTTCTCAAACTTAATGGATCATGGAATTTGTGTTCTGGGGGTCACAGAAGCCATTCTGGGAAATCCGGGTTTTCCTTGGTGGCTGCCAATTGGAAGGAAACGAAGGCAGTGGAAGAATGCAGGAGGGCAGGGAAAGGTCAGAGCATGAAGAGCTTTGAACAGAGCAGATGTGATAAGACACAAGCTCTGAGGAGAAGGGAAAAACAAGGACAAAGGCTTTCGTGGGAGAAGACAAGATAAAGATCTTAATTTTACAGACAATGTCTCGTCTAAGCCTGTGCTTTGTAAGCCTATCAGATACCTGGGATTCTCTCAAGGATACTCTGAGGGCAAAAGAAATGTGCACGAGAGTCCACATACCTCCTCTGAGTCTTTAGGCAGCTTCAGGGTAAATGAATGTCAAGGAGACAATCTCATTGAGTTAAACATAATCAGTGCCACCAAGTCAACCTCCCCTTACATCCTAGGTGTCACCCCAGTGCTACTGCAATGTTTCTTTGTGATATGAGTGTACAATTATCTGCTTTTGCTGACGTTCACCATTTCCAGGCTCGTTTGAACCAGGTTCAAATAAGAGCTAAGAGACAATATCAGAAGATGGTGGGGTGACACCTGCCTGTGGTCCCAGCCATTTGGGAGGCTGAGGCATAATAGTTAGAAAATAATTTTGTTCTGTGAATCAGGCTTATATGATAAAGGCATTGCTTATTTGAAAAAAAAAAAGACATTCAGTAATGAGAGGTTTCAGAATTGGCCTAAACTCTTTCTAACACTTATTTCTGCCATCCACAGTGTTGGCTCTAAGTTTGGAGACAACTTGTCTCCAAGTTGTCTCCAAGGCTATTTCCTGGCCTCAGGCTGAGTTCCTGTAGCAGCTCTTCTGTAACTGTCCCCAAAGTCACGACCTGGAGGTGAGAGGCTGGTCACAGAGACTGTCTCAGAGTGGTCGTGGTCAGCTTCAACAAAGGAAGAGGTTTGTTAAGGCTCTGAGAATCATTTTATTATTTCAATAATACAAAACTTGTCTCCTCATGAAGGAAAGACAGAAGTGATATCGGCATCATTCTTTTTAGATAAATCTTTTTTATTTTCCAAAAGATAATCTTTTCCAGAAACCACTCATTAGACACCTTGAGTTCAGTACATATCCTCTTCTGACATGATGGCTTCTAGAAACACACACACACACACACACACACATGCAGGCACAAAACTGCAATGAGAGGTGGGAAAGATGGCAGGAGGTGGCAATGGCTGCCAGACTAGCTGAGTAATAGCAGCCACAACAAGCCTATGTGTAAGCAACCGCTACAACAAAAAGGCCTATGATAAAACACTCAGAGTAAAAAGAATAATTAAACAAGTGTGTGTGTGCGTGTGTGTGTGACACAGAAAGACTAGGTGAAAGGAGACACTGTGTAAAATTGTATCATCTAAAACTGTCGTTATCCATGAGAAAATTCTGACTTCCACTATCAATCTAATTATTTACTTGAAATGATTATTTGCTTCTTTGGACTTTTATTAAATCCATTCAAATGAAGAATGTTTGATCTGAGTGAATGAAACTATAAGGTCCGATCATTGCTGCTTCTGTGGCTACTTCCTGGCCTCAGGCTGAGTTCCTGTAGCAGCTCTTCTGTAACTGTCCCCAAAGTCACGACCTGGAGGTGAGAGGCTGGTCACAGAGACTGTCTCAGAGTGGCCGTGGTCAGCTTCAACAAAGGAAGAGGTTTGTTAAGGCTCTGAGAATCATTTTATTATTTCAATAATACAAAACTTGGGAACATGAGTAAAAGGGACTAGAGAAGCAGATATGTGCCATCAGCCTTTGCTCAGTTAGCAAAATGTGCAGAAAAAAAGAAAACTATGCATTATCCATAGTTGTCATTTGTCATTACACTCAGCTAGTAACTTCTTTGAGTTTTGGATGGTTACAGTTATCCTTAAGAATAAATGGGGAGTATCCTGGACATTGCAGAGCCTAGTGGTTCTGGAATATCGGAAAGGGGGAATGTGATGAAAGTCTCAAGAGGGCCATGACCCTTGATCATTGCCACATAAGTTCTGCTTAGAGAGGAGCTGTAGCTGACCTGTTAGGAGTGGGACCAAAGCATTATGTGATGCATTAGAAGTCATCTAAATTCAGCAAGACTTTAGACAAGCTCATCATTGCAGCTGGAATGCAGGACATAGAGTTCTTCATGTTAGCAGGTTAGTATTCTCATTTTGCCAGTGGTATCACCCAAACTTGGCTGAACCTGAGTTCTCTAACCAAACACATAAAAGATATATAATGAACACCTCACAGGACAGACATAATCACTGATAAGAGCAAGAAGTGGGTTATAAAGGTCTTGATTTACTTAACTGGAAAATGGAGATAATAATGTCACTTGTCTTAGGTGAAACATAAATATGAAATATAAGTAAATTTATACATGTAAGATGTTTAGGAGAAGGAAAGATATACACTGGTTGTCATTCCTTATACTATTATCATCATGTGTTAACTTATATGTATTTGGTGTTAGGAAATAAATTTAACAATCTTTCTTTTTTATAGTTCTTTCCAAATCTATTTAAATTCACAAAGCCAACATTCAAAGCAATATTATGGATCTATTTAATTGTTTAGGTTTACATATTTGCCAAATAACATATTGATAGTTGTTTCTAAAATCATTTGCTAAATCTTTTCCAAAGCATACCTTTGAGAATTATTAAAAGAAAGCATAGGCTTTGTACTCCCATTGAAACTACACATCTGTTTTCTTCACAATTACAGAAATATGGATATTAAGTATCTAATTTCAACCGTCTATAACATTTAAGTCTGGTCTAGATCCTTCCTGTGTAAACAATAGTAACTGTGGGTTGTAACTGCACCCACTGCAGATTCCCCAGAGACAGTCATGGAAAATGATGTCCTGCCCTTGTATCTTTAACTGTTCGATTTTTAGCCAACCTCATTTATTACTAACTCTTCTTTTATTCTCACTTTTTATGATGTAATCAGGACCAATGATCACAATCACCGTCTCAGGTATCTAACATAAAAGTACAGACAGATTTCAGGTCATGAGTGACCTGCCCGAGGTCCCATGTGTTGGTTCAGTAGTGAAGTTAGAATTAGTACCAGCCCTGGTGGAGGGTCCCCTGAGGCCCAGCAGCCCATCACGAAGGAGTCTTCACTCTCTAAGCTTCTACAAGTCGAGATGCACTCTGTTTTGCAGTGAGGCGCAGAGAGGACCCAGCTCTGTCTTAGCACGGACCACAGGAGCTATGCAGAAGCCATGCCACACCACAGATTTCCCCAAGAATAGACAAGTCAGGTGAAAGTGTGGAGAGGAATCAATGTGAAGTACTAGAAAATTCCTTTGCAGTTGACATATGTGAGTTTGCCCTGTCAATGATTCTGCACTTGCTATTTACTCTGTTGCCCATTAGTAAATGGTAACCTCACTGGGATGGCATTTTTCTTGGCTGCTGTTAAGAATGGTCAAGGTCACATTCCAGAAAAGGATGATTGCCTTGCAAAGCATAGCATTCTTGAGGAGAGATAAAGGGAAAGTTAATATTTGAAGACATGGTTGACTTCATCAATTAACAGACTTACCTATCCTCCACTGCTGCTACAACTTTATTCCCTTTCCCAGAAAAGTGTCAGTAAGAAGAGGAATGAGTTTTACCAAACTCATAAAAGAACAGTGGCTCCGCAGAATGTAACCTGGTTTTTCACGCCTGCCCTTTGTATTCCAAGGACATGTGGGGTTTATATACCATCTATTGAGTGTCTATTTTTAAAATGTAGTGTGATTTATTCAAGTCCTGAACATTCTTTCTGCTTGACAATGCTGGAGGGCAAGGCAGACAGCACGAAAGAATCAGGAAGGATGCCACTTGTGGTTCCTTTTAGTTTTGTCAAGGACTCTTTGAGTTTTAGAGCCAGATGGGAGGCTGAGCTGATGTAATGCAACCGACTCACTTCTTTATCCAATGCAAGACTAAGCCATTCAATGGTCCCAACGATGCTACCCCTCTGCTTGGGAGCCTCTGATAGAGGCAGCTGAGCACTGCTGGGTGACTACTCATGCCACTACTGGTGCAGTTTGGTTGTTTTGAAAAAGTTATCTTCCTATGTTGACTCTACTTGATTATTTGCAACATTTCTTCATTTGTTATAGCTCTACCTCTAGAGTAACATGGAATAAATCTTACCCGAGTACATGAGACTGAAGGTGATCACGGCTTTGAAACCAGAGGAGCTGAATTCAAATCTGAGTTCCTCCATGGTGATCCCTGTAAAACTTTACAATTCTATCTGGCACTTGATAGGTACATAATTAATGTTAACTGACAGCAATATTGTTTTTACCTTTTCCTCTCATGTATCTGTTATTTTAAGAAAAGTCATCTTGCTTGGGGGTCTATAGTGAGTATATTCTGAAGCTATTTTTAATGCGTGCCATAATTGGTAAGTAATGTCTGCCAAGGGTAGAATAAGAAACAATGTCATGAAGCATTTGTCATCTACGATCCATCCTTTCTTACGATTGTTCCTCAAGTATTTAAAATAGGAATGTATTCCCTGTCAGCATTCTCAACTCCAGGCTAGGGCACGGGGTACAAATACTGTCGTCTATGAATTCTGCAAGACATCAAAAAATAAATCCTTATGTCAACCTCAAAACAAGATTAAAATCATTGCAAAGGAGAACGTCTGACCTTTTTGTTTATTACCTTTTATGAAATACTTTCTTACAACCAGGAATGTCTTAACTAAATGAAAATTTCTCCAAAAGTATTGATTCCCCACTTTTCACAACTCAAGAAGGTGGCTGTTTCTCTCTTCCCTACATAAACATTCCTAGACTTTCACCCTGATTTTGATGTTGGGATGTAAGATGTTTTTGTGGCAAGAACCTTAGATGGGGAGTCAGGAAGTATACTGGACTGAATTACATGCTCTACTTTTTCATATGTTCAAGCCCTAACCCCCAATGAGACTGCACTTGGAGTCTCTGGGAGATAATTAAGGCTAAACGAGGTTTCAGGGGTGGGGCCTCATGCAATATAGCTTTTATGAGAAGAGGGGGACACCAAAGGGCGTGAATGGTCACAGTGATAAAGCTGGCCTTTCTAGCCAAAGAGGGAGGTTGCCCAGAAACCAACGCTTTTAACACCTCAGTATAGGACTTCTGGTCTCCATAACTTTAAGAAATACATTTTTGTCCTTTAAGTCAGTTCACCAATATTTTCTATGGAAGCTGTAGCAGATTAATAAACACACCATGAATTTTAAACCTAATTTTGTCCCAACCAAGAATGTGACGCTAAAGTCTTTTGCCATAACAAATGTCAGTACTGAGAAGTATTTTTTCCTTGGAGAATAATTGTTACATCCCTCACCTGGGATCCTACAAGGAGGTAAATGTGCTGAGAGGGGACAATCTCATACCTCAGTTGTGTCCCAGTGGGAGTCCTCTGGCCCCAGAGACATTCAAGGAGAAATATATCCTTGATTCTTTTTCATTTTTTGAGACAGGGTCTCACTTTTTGTAGTTCAGGCTGGCCCTGAGCTCTGCCTTGAACTCACAGCAATCCTTGTTCCTCTGTCTCCCCAGTGCTGGGATTACAGATGTGAGCCACCATATCTGGCATGTGGCACATGGTACCGAGGATCAAACTTTGGACCTTGTGATCGCCAGGCAGATGCCAGAACCACTGAGCTGAATCCTCAGCCCTACACATCCTTCATATACATTAGCCAAGTTGTGAGGATGGGGCAGAGCTGGGAGTGTAGAGCATGAAGGTATGTGGAAATAAGCTTGACTGCTGTGTTCTAATAAGAAGAATACAGGCCCTGGCTAATAGAAAAGAGTGTTGATAACCAGAACTCTAAATAATGGGTGCTAGGAGATTTCTATTTTAAGTAAGAATTGAATTGTGGTAGATGTAGAAAAAATCCACAAATGACAATCATGGATTCTCAAGGATATCCAACTTAACCGTTACAGTTTCATGTCTTCCTTACTGACTCTAGGGAGTCAATATTTTTCCTCCTTTCACCAACAATTCCTCCAAAAATAAATATTTTTCATTTTCATCATGTTGTGTAGAAGGGCGAGGGCATTGTCTGCCTTATGTTATAAATGGGAGTATTTGTCTGATGGTCTAGTGTAGACTAAGTCTCAATATATGGTGGAGAAGAAGAATCAAGAAGGTGTTTGCAGGGCCAGCCTCTTGCTAATAGGCGAAGAAAGCAACTAGTCCTTTTCTTTTCATTCCTCCATGGGAGGCCTCCAAGCTCATAATTCATCAAAAGGCTGTCAGAGCTCTGCACTGAGACCTCATTAACCTCCCTCTTCCTAACTCCAGGGCTTCATAGTGGGTTTGGAGGGATGCAAGGAGGACTCAGCGAGCCAGCATCCCAAGTCTGCCCCTGTGCCACACAGGTGAGACGTAAAATATTTTATTAATTGGATTATTTTGGGCAAAATGTAAATTCTTAGAGGACTGGGTCTTTAGCAGTTAAAAAATAAACATTAAAAACTTAAAAAATATATATAGAGAGGGATAGTTTTTGACCCAACTCTCTTTGTAGGTATTTTGTCTACATTGATCTAGCCAGACTGTCAGAGTTAATGTAGTTTATACTTTAGAACCTTTCACTTGCAAAGGCCCTCTGAAAGACCCTGAAAAACCTCGAGCAATGTGTTAACATGGTTAAGTGTTCCTGTTATATTTGTGAATAGAAGACACCTTTATCAGAACTGGCTAACACTGCAGCCTCCATTCCGCCTGCTATTCTGCGTGTCCTCTGGAAAGGAGTTGAGACTAGAATGCGGAATTCCCAATGAATTTTCACTTGTAACTCAATTAATGGCTAAAAAACTATTTAGATACCTAGTTCTGTATTTGCAATTTAATTTTTTTTAAATTTGGAGACCCCAAATTCTTCAAACTCCATAAAACCTTGTATGTAAGACTTCTGGCAGCCACATAATTACATAGTTCTTAGTCTCATTTCTTCTGTCCTTATAGTAAATAACTTCTACTATAATTTCTACACTTACATAAGTATATATTATATATATCATATATTATATCTGTTACATATTATATATGAAATGTTTGGTTTTCTTTGTTGGCCATCATGGCCCTATACACAGCCAGCCTAGAAAACTGATAACAAATAGGAAAAATGCTGAAAAAATGATGAGCCTAAAGAAGAAGAAGAAAAAAAGAGAACTGAGAGTTGATAAACTGGTGGGTTTTCTCATATGTCCTACCATTGGTGGGAGTGGTCAAAAGAGAGGATCCTCACACCTCGAGTGACAGCAGGGGACACATACAAGTTCTGTAAGCTTTAAAGGCTGAAGTAAAATATTGCCAGCTGGTTGGGAAGTTAAGTGAGTTGCAGCATAAGATGGAGGGGAGGGGGATAAAGAAAGGGGAGGTAACAGGATGGAGAGCTGAAATGAATCAAGGAAAACACATGGTCTTCCCAAGAGGAAGCAGGGTTACAAAAAAGAGATGGAAAAGCCAGTAGTTCCAGGATGATGCTCTTTGTGAGACCTAACGGGAAGCTGGGGAGAGATGTGAGGAAGCTGGAAGAATGTGATGGAAGCCCAGGTTACCTGACCAGAGGAAAGAGGGCTGGAGGGAGAGGCGAGCTGTAGGGAACAAGGACAAGGGGTCACGTTTTTCTTGGCATTGAAATATTTTCAAATGAGTTATTTTTTCAAAAGTTTCCAAGGAGGATCCTTTACCAGTTTCCAGCTTCCATTTGGGATTTGAACCCTACAGGAAACAAAGACCCTTCCCATGACCTCTTTTCTTCCTTTCTAAATTAAATTTGGATGCAGAGTTGGTTAGCAGAGGCTGGAGCCTTTTGCTGTGCCTGGAAGTGTGGCCTCCCCCTTGTACTGGGGTAGGGGCTGCTTCTGCTCCCAATTAACTATTGTTTTGGCAAGTTGGGGATGTTTTGGTGTTTGGCAAGATTCTTAAAGATCTGGCTTTCAAGTTCTTTCATCTGTAAAATAAGGAGTTTGGATTAAAAACAGTGGTTCTTAACTCAGTGAGGGAGTGGAAGGATAGTCAAAGATACATTTTGGAATAGACTGAAAGTCACAGAACTCCTGAGAAACGTTCACATAAGCTCACTCACATACAATTTTGCATGTCATTCTGAGGGTTCACAGACCCTGAAGTGCACGGTTCTCCAAAGCAGTTTTCCTTCTCTAAGAAGAGCTGTTTCTCTGGCCCTTTGAACTCAGGCATTGAAGAATGAAAGCTCACAGCTCTCTTTTACTCCTGCACTGAGGCCAGCAGTGCTCCCAACACTGGCTTTTCCCATTGTGCCAGGAATGAGGAGGGCACGATGGCAGATCCATCCTCCCCAGGCAGTTTTGGATTATATCATGTAGCATGAGTGAAAAACAAGCTTTTATTGTGCTAAACCATGGAAGTTTTTTTGGAGGGGGGGTTCTTTGTTATCACAGAGTAGCCAGCCCGCCCTGAGTGACACACTACCTTATGTCTAATCACTGTTTTTTATTGCTTTTTATGAGACTAAAGTTAATCGTCCCAATCCTAAATACTTCTGTTGTCTTTCATTTTAAATTCTGAAAGTCTTTGAGCCTGTGAGATAAAACATAAAGATGCAACTTCCTATTTGTAAATCACCAGAATTCCTGCCCTGATTCATAGGGAATGGCTATTTGGTTGAATGAAATATCTCACTTGGAGTCAAATTATTAAATCCAGAAGTTAAATGAAAGGTTCACTAGGTCAGCCTCCCAAGGCAGCAAGGTGTCAAGGGATTGGCTGTGATCTTCGAGGGTATCTTGCAGAAATAGGTCAGTGAGAAAGGTTCACTCTAGTCCATGTTAAGCTATGAGGTCACACTGACAATAATCTTGGTTGCAGAAGAGAGAAATCAAGAAAACAAAAACACATGTTGAAAGCTTCAAATGACAAAAGAAGTCAAGAGGCAGGATGTCTGCACTTGGTTTCTATTTATGGTACGAAAAGTTTAAACAGAGATCTCTATTTGGAATTCATCTGACTGTTAAAATTGTCTTCCAAGTTATTATCTGCAAGGAAATGGACAGTGTTCAAATCGTTCCCTGTAAGGGTCTTGTATTTGAGATGTTTCACATGTGTTTAATTCGTTGATCGATTTTACCTTGTCAAAACAGAGAATGGCCAGTCAAAAACAGGATGGAGCTCATTAGAGAGATGCAGGAGATAGCACAATGGGAAGGAGAATAAACAGACTGCCCTGAAATAAGGAAACAAGGGGCCATTCAGGATGCAAGCAGAAGCAGCAGAAATGATATGGTGGTCACAGTACACACATGGCTAGAGTGTTACTGTCTCTTGGGAAGTGACAGGAAGAAAAAGTTAATAACTGCTGGGTGATGGTAGCTTGTAGTCTAGGGCACAAATGAGTAGTCGGAAAAGCAGAGTAATTGCCTCTCTCCTTTCTAAGTGGCTTGTAATTTTCCCACTTGAGCATTTCTGAAGTCAATCTACCTGACAGATTTAATGTGGGAGAATTTTCCCTGCTCCCCACAGAAGTCATTGATTTGATGCGACAGTTTATGATTAAAAGTGTAAGAGAGAGAAAAAACAAAAGTGAAGCTCAAATAATAAGGTGGTCAGTGTATTATGTACAACAGAAAATGCAGACTTACATTTTCAGTGCTATTTATTGACCAGATTACACCTTCATATAACCGAAAAGTTACAAAAGCAATATAATAAAAGCTTCTTCTCTAATCTTGCCCCTCAACTGCTTAGTTTCCCATCTGAAAGCTATGTTCCCAGTTTCTTGTATACTCTTCCAGAGATTGTGTATTTATTTATAATTTTGCTCTTATTCAAATCTTAGAATACTATACACACTTCCCTATAGCTTGTTTTTCTGTTCACGCAGTAACATACTTCAGAGATGATTCTCATTATCTTTTATAATTAAGCAATTATATTCCAGTTTATACACAAAAAATGATTTTTTTTTTTTTTTTTTGGTACCTGGGATCAAACTCAGAAACTTGCACCGATGAGGCAGGTGACAGAACCACTGAACTGAATCCCCAGCCCTGGAAAATGATTAATCTGGCCCATTTCCTAAAATGTACACCTGGGCTATTACAAATACCACAGTAGAGAATGCCTCTGTACTCACACTCTTTGGAAGTGAAATTCAGTAGCTGTGTGCATTACTGTATTTGGTGGATACTGGCTATTTGTCCTCCTTATAACTATACCACTTGTATTCTTATTAACAATATATGAAAATATCTATTCTCCCAATTTTTTCTATATGGTATGTCATCATTATATCTTTGCCATTTTATTAGGAAAAACTGGAATCTCAATATACTTTTAATTAAATATACTCATAAAAGTATGTTGATCATATGTTTATAGCACAATATCTACCACCCACAATGAATGTATTCATTATATAGCACAAACATGTACAAATAAAAAATTTTTTAGAGAAAATTTTAAAAAACTTAAATAAAAATCTTCATAAATTAAGCACTGTTATGTGACCCCAACGAAAGGACAGGTTAAGACTTACAACCTAGAAGCTCCGCTAGTTGGTGCCATTTGTTTTCTCATACCATCATATTAAGTGAAATACGTCAGATATTCCAATTTAAGTATTACATGGTTTCTCTTATATGAAAAACACAAAATATAAATAAGGGGTAAAGTCAAACATAGATAGTAGGAAGTAGGATGAATAGAACATCCTCAGATGGAATCAACAGATGAAGGGAGAGAAGAATGGGAATAGAAGGATGAAAAAAGAACTAAAATGTGTTATGTACACACAAGGAACCTAAACATAAGACCATAAACACATACTAATAAAAATAATTTTAAACTGGCTTAACAGGATGAAGCACTTTTTACGTGCTCAAGTCATTTACATTTGTTTTTCTCTGAATTGTGGTTTACATCTTCTGCCGACTCTTAGATTAAGCTGGTTTTTTCCTTCTCAATTTTTTAGAAGTTAAGTTATTGCTAGCAATGTGGGAATTTCAGTTGACTATAGGAAAGGTATGACTGTTATGGTGGAATTTATCAACTGTGACTGACCCCTGAGAATGAATAGTCAGCCTTTGGAATTCTAGAAATCCAGTAATGAGTCAAACAGCTCAGTGATTGGTATAATCAGCACAGAAAGTCTGCTGCTCTACGCCTGCGCAGCCCATTCCTCCAGTTTGTAAAACTGACCTTCCTCTCTCCTCCTGAAAAGCACCGGACAAGTGGGTTCTTCTGCCAAGTGGGTAATTTATCTTCAGGCATCAAGCAAATGTTTTTTAGATCACCAGTAAGGATCTGACCTGGGAAAGGGAAAGGCCCTGTGCAATGGAAATATCCCAATAGGCTCTGGGGAAACATTCGTGAAGAAGTCTCTTCCAGGAGAGCGTTGCCTGCGGGCTGATCTCTAGAGTGTTCCCAGATCAGCCTTCCCTACCCCCTTGAAACCACAGCTTTACTTTCTGCCTGGAAGCGCTCGTTCGAAAAGCGCCCCCTGAGGCGCTTACACACAGGAGGGGAATTTCCCTCAAAAACAAGAGCAAGTGGGAGTTTCTGGTTGTGTTTCGGTGCCCTTTTCCCTCACTGGACAGTAACCTCGCACCACATACTTCCGGCCAACACTCATCAGGCGATAAATCATGTGATCCTTTCTGTTTACTTAGAGGTGCTGGGCTGGCTGGGCCTCTGCTCCAGCTCCTCTTGTGCAAACCAATTTCAGAGTGATTTTCAGTGGAAACAGGAACTGGGGAAGACCGGAGGAAGAAGGCAACCTATTCATTTGCATAGGAGATTGCCGGGGGACACTGCAGGAAGCTGAAACCTAGCAGAGGTTAAGAAGCTGTCCAAAGTGTGTTCTCCAGAAATCCGGCCTCCTCGCCTTGCTCCCACACAGTGTGGAGGGGCCATATAGGAAATCTCCTCTCAAATATAATTTTAGGTTCTTTTCTTTTTTAAACCTCATTTATTATTTCAGATTCTGGAATTAACAAAATACTTTTACTAAGTGCTTTGGCAAAGCCTCTGACTGAACTATTTTAAGACTGATTTTCTTTTAAAAAGAGCACTGATAATATGTAGGAGGTGAGGACTGCTTTTGAGAGGGTGAAATCCAGGCAAAGAGCAGTGCTCTGAGTGGGCTCAGGATCTGACGCTGTCAGAAACCCCTGGACTGGCTGAAAATGGACTAGCAGGTTCTCCTGGCCCACACCAGGCCCAAGGAATTAGAAATGCAAAAGGCTGTACTTTGGAAGCATGGTTTAAAAGGGGGCGTGGGAGCCTTCAGGTAATGTTTATTGGCTTTGACAACTATGCTTGTAAAATCACCTTTCTTCCCTGTAGCACTGAGGACTGAACCCAGAGCTTTGGTTCTCAGTTACATCCCCATTCTGTACCTCTTTTTATTTTATTTATTTATTTATTTATTTATTTTTAATTTTGAGACAGGGCCTTGGTAAATCACTGAATTGAGCAGACTGGGATAAAACTTGCAGTCCTCCTGCCCAGCCTTCCAGAGTGTTGGGACTATAAATGGGAGCCACCATACCAGTTTACAGTCTCCATTTTAATGAACTAAAAGTTGCTTGCTGGGTCTTAGACTGCCACCTACAACATGAACATGTTTTAAGTCTGGAAAGGACAGTATATTCACTTTATTCTTGGTCTATTGAGTTGCCTTCAATCTACTTAATGGCTAGTTTTTCAGCATAGTTCTGTGTTATTTCTGAAGTTCTTGGCCACTTGAGAGTCGTTGGAGGGCAGGTGCTCAGAGAGAGGAAGATGGTGCTGAAAGTGTATCAGCAGAGCAGGCTGTGGCTGTGAAGAGCCGCAATAGAGTGGGCTGGGTGGGGGAGTCACAAGAGTGAACTGAGTGTTTTTCTGGGTAGTTACTCAACTAAACCATGACTTCATATTTCCAGACGTCATTTTAAAGTCTCGTCTGCTCACAGACTGGGTCCTGCCACAGGATCCCTGAGAAATGAACTGGGAACAGAACCCTGTGAAGTCAGAAAACCCTATCATGAAGCCTCAGGGACGGTCAGCTAGCGTCAACGCTGCAGAGCGTGATGACAAGCAATGCTGTGGTGGTGGCCAGGGACACTGAACACAAGGCCTTAGGGGGCAATCTTCAGTGGGGGTTTGCCCAGTGTTGGCACTAAAACTGAAGTACTTTGATATAGGAGCCATAGTGCCTCAGATGCTCCCAGTGGTGAGCAATGTAGACAGAAGAGCAGAGTGTTCACAGTCTCAAGGACTGTGTAATGCTGGGAGCTTTCAGCTGGTAACAGAATACTAAAGCAAAGCATCTTCAGCAACAAGAATTTGCATCGTACATATCAACAGATATGAAGGTCGATGACCTCGGTGACAGTGGGAGCCCAGAGGCTTCTTGGTCGTCCTCTTGCCTGCAGATTACAGGAATCAGAGAGCTGCTTCTGTCAGTCTGAACACGTGGTTCGCACAGATGTGTCCAAAGGCAGGACAGAATGGAGTTTGGCTTTATATGCCTTTGTTTTAATTAAGAAGGTGTCAGGGATTTAGTTTAGAAAGTACAGGGCCAGGGATTTAGTTTAGAGGTGCCACACCTGTCTCACAAGTACAAGGTCTTCAGTTCAATCCCCTGGGACAGGAAAGAGGAAAAAAAAGGAAATTACCCCTTAGCCCATAGTCTTAGAACCCACTGTGACATAGTCATGCAATAGTATAGGTGAGAAGCATGTTAGGTATGCTCTACTTGTATAGGGCAGGTTAATTATTTGTCTGAGTTTGGGGAAGACCCTGCTCACCTCCCACTGCCCAGCACTTCTGCTGCAAGAAGCATGGATTTGGCTAAGGCACACGCACATACACTGTCACTTGCCAATGTTGAGTTTCTATAATTTTTGAATATCTGAAACCTTCTTGCTGGACTTTTAAATTTTTCCTCTGAAGCTAATAATTCCAGGGCAGTCTTCAAAGAGTTGTGTGCATTCAGCAACTTTGATGCCTTCGTTTGTCTTCCAACCTCTCTCACTCTGGGTGCTTATCTCTTAGAAAGGGAGATTAGTACCACAGAGACTGGGCTGGAAACTGCTTGACTGACAGGTTTAAGAGTCTTAGCAAAATAAACAGTAGAAGAGGCAAAATGTGTGCAAAATGGCAGGCTTCATTCTCCTTCTGCTGCTCAGCTCAGTAGAGAGAGAGAGAGAGCTGAAGTCAAAACAAAACAGAGAACTTCCTAACCACACTGTAGAGATTGGGCTCTGTGTGGGAGGGCGGCTGAGGTAGAGACAAGCATTGCTATTTCCTTCTCGCCAAACATTTCTCTCCTTTTATAGAGACATCTGCTACCCTGACAAGGGGGCCACCATACCTGTTGATCCAGTTTATGATTCATGCCTTCAAAGAACTCTAGAGTTGTGGCAATTCCTCTTCCTGTTTTCATACCCAAAAATCTAGCTACACAAATTATAAAATTATGCTCTTAAATTTCTCTTGATCTTATGTTTTAAGCCCATTTAAAATCTTTTCCTTGGATTTGGAAGAATATAAACTAGAGTATTCTAGCAGTAGAATAGAACTAATACATGCAAATTTTAAGGAACTTGAGACCAAGATAGGCTTATATTTTTTTTTTCTCTGTCTTCCCGGCAGTTTCCAAGACAGTACTGGAAAACTATTGGATATTTCACAAACAATAGTTCCAGGATCGAAAGAGTAAATGGAAGGACAAATTTTCTGTCTCATTATAAGAATACTTGAGAGGACTGAGAAGTAAAACAAATAAATAGTCTTATTTCTAATACTGGTGGTAGTATTTTCAGCTAACTCAGAACAGAAGATCAAGTTAGAATGCTGAATCTTTCCCAAACTTCCATTTAGATGGGAAAAAACTATTTGGTTGGGGCTTTGTCATTTGAAGAGCAATGAAGTACAACTAAAACAATTGTCAGTACCGGAAGTCTTAATTCTTCTGTTCTCAAAAGGAAATTCAAGTGGAACCCGTCATCTCTACCAAAGACAAGAAACTCAGTAGAGTTTGAGTGGATTTAGGAATGAGGGACAGAATAACTCCCTCTTCTTTTAGGACAGCTGGACTAGATGGTATGTTTTGATCACCCTCACATCTGGCCTTAGTTCATAGGCCAGAGGTGATGAAACTCTTCCAAAAGGGTGCAGACCATGGAACTCATTGTTAGAAGTGTAGAATATGAACCAGGTAGAATTTGAATTTCTTATCTTATCATGTGTCTCTGTATTAGTTTGTCACTGATTAAAAAAAATACATGTGGCTGGCTAATTTATGAAACAGTTTCTTTAGCTTACCTGCTGGAGGTTTAAGCAATGGCACCAAATCAGCTCACTTCTGGTGAAGGTGTCATGGCAGGAAGGTACCACAAAGGTACGGGTGTGTGTTGGAGCTGGATGACTTTGCCAAACAGGAAGCCAGAGAGAGTTTCTAGGGTCAGGCTCAGTCCTGTATTCTTACGAGAACTCAGAAGTCCCACAAAAACTATCTAATCTCTTCCAAGGACAGATATACTATGATCTGAAGACTTGCTATTAAGACTCTTTCCTTTAGGATTCCAGCCCTTCTCAGATGTCCACATTCGGATCAAGCTCCCAAAATAATGAACCCTTGCAGGACAAACCACATCCTAAGCATAGCAGACTGTAAACTATGGACTCCGCTTTCCTAAAACTTAATTTCTTCATTTACAAAAGGGACAGAACAAGACATCTGTGAGGATTAACTAAGATAACATAAGGTATTTATTTCACATAGTGCCTGGCACAACATCAGCTCTTGTAAATGGGAGTTGTCATCATTATTATTACTGACATAGTGGCCCACACCAGAACATTGTGGAACAAAGAAGTTTGGCTTGGAACCATTTTGAACCCCTTTGTTGTCTTGGCAATGGGTCCTGAATCTATGAAAGTTCATCTACTTGGTCACTGACTTCAGTCTTCTCAGTTACTATAGATGTGGGTTGAGGTTAGGTCAGTCAAGGACAGACTCCTCAGAAGAGGGTGTGCAGCCTCGCGCTGTCACCGTGTGGCCTCATCAACTCTGCCAAATGACAGTGTTTCTCTTCCTTTATCTTATTTTCAAAGGGGCAAATTAAGAAGCACTTGATTATAGTTGCACTGTTGTTCCTCTAACCCCTAAACCCACTTACTCTCACCAAAAAAGAAGACAAAAATAAAAAATAATAAAAGATGTTATGTTAAAAGATGGCTTTTGCTTGCAACCACTAATTTAGCATTAGAGAGGTAGTTAGGCCAGAGCCTCCTTTTCCATTTGTAAAATAGAAAGAGACAGCAATGTTCAACTAAAAAGGTCTTTATCAAGAAAGATGATAAGACAGATAGATAGATAGACAGACAGATAGACAGACAGACAGATCTCTTCCTAAAGAGGTTAGGCACTCAATAAAATAGGTATCTGGTTCTAGGACTCTGATGGTGATTCATTCCCACCCAAGGCTCAGGGGAAATGACTTCCAAAGCACGCTAATAGAGAGCACTCCCATACTCTTATGGTGTGTCAGGCCATCCTCTATGCCTGTTCTGGGGGGTAAGTAACTACAGGTAATTTTATTACCCCCCATTCCTTTACAGATGAGGAAAATAAGGCTTAGCAAGGCAATGTCTCCTATCTAAGATCTCATAACTGATAAATGGTGATGGGGTTCATCTCTGGCAGTGCATTATTGGGGGTCCTCCCCTTGGTCACTCTACCAGGGTCCTTCTCTTAGGAAACCAGCTAGTTCTGACACAGAAGACAAACTTGCCACCTTCCCCTCCAGAATGTCTGCTAAATGGCCTAGAGGTCCAGATATCTCCAACATGTTTTAAATAAGGTATAAGGAAGAGTCATGCCCCCCCTCATAGGAATTTCTCACCTGGCCTATTGGAACAAAGTCTAAGAAAAATTTATGATACTATATACCAATAATATTTCAAAACATCATTTGAGGAAAAAAATTTTTTTGAGGCAAGTGCTCACAGTGTTGCCCAGGCTGGCCTTGAACTTTCCTACCTCAGCTTTCCCATACTTGGGATTATAGGTATGAGTCCACCACACCTGGCTTTAAGACTTCAGGAGTCTAGGGCTGGGGATTTAGCTCAGTGATTCTGGCACCTGTCTTGCAAGCACAAGAACCCAGGTTTGATCCCCGGTAACCACATACAATACTGGGTGTGGAGACTCACGCCCAGCAGCAACCAGCACCACATACCACAGTGCCAGGCGTGGTGGCTCAGCCTGTAATCCCAGCACTCGGGAGGCAGAGGTAGGAGGATTGCAGTGATGTGAGTTGGAGGCTGAGCTCAGGGCCAGCCTGAACTACAAAGCGTGACCCTGTATTAAAAAAAAAAAAAAAGACTTCAGGAGTCTAGAGTTGTGAGGTAAGAGCCTCAGTTTCAACTCGGGGACACTGCAGTTTAGTGGAAAGCCTCAACCTCCTAACTTCAGAATCAAACTCATATTCTCATCTTGGTAATTTCTGACCAGGTGACTTCTCTGAACCTCAGTTTCCTTATCTGTGAAAAGAGATTACTAAAACTCACACCATAGAATTATTCTGGGATTAAATGACATAGTGCCTGGAAGCCCCTTGTCCAGTACCAGAGATGAAGTTGTTTCTCAATGAATGAGCCTCACACTCCCTACTTTGGTCATCTTGAACAAAGAAGCCTCCTACAGAAAGCATTCTCTTTAAACACTTGCACCATTTGGACCCCCTGTCTCTGAAAAAGGTGATCCAGCATTTCAGAGACTGGACACTTTCTTCTGTTTCCTCTGCACTGAACTCTGTCTCTGGGTCTTCTGGCTTCCAGCGCCTTTGATACTCACACGAGCCCAGTCTCGGTTCAAGCCTGGCAGCCACCAGATCCTCTCACATGCCCTTGCCTGGTGGGATGGAGAGAAAAATGGCCTGACAGATATTTGCATATGGAACTAGAAAATTGGCTAGTATTTATGTTCTGCACAAACTGCTCAGAATGTGACTATCTTTGTCATTTGAGACTTAATTTTCTCATCTGTAAAATGGGTACCGTGAAATATTATAGTAAATATCACTGAAGCCGCAGGCAGACACTCTTAGGCTAGTAGCCTCTTTCCATCCTTGTCATCAGTCCTCTCCAATTTTCCTAGCTGTACAGCTTTGTGGTTTTATGCTTTGGTGTTACTAGATTTTTTAGGGACTAGGAGAGAGGAAGAGAAAAGAAAAATAATACTCCAGGATGAGCCTCACAGTCCTTGGTGAGCTAACTAATAAAACAAAGTCATGAATAAGTCTCCCTCACACTGTGCAAGAAAAGAAACAAATCTTTTTTGGATTTCCTGCAGCAGCCAAGTAAAACCCTTTCATTTCAAAGCCAAAGTTATTTGTACATTGCCTCAACGTCTTTCCACCCAGAAAGCATCTCACAAACAATAGCAAAAGCAAAGGAAAGACGAGCTATTGTTTTGTCGTATTTATATCCTGATGTAGGAAACAGCATGAAAATATTGTGAAGGAAACTCAGTAAGTCTCTGCTCCAGGGTATGTAGATAGCTCTGGTGCCAAAGGCAGCAGGGCCAGATGTTAGAGGACATGATCCCCCTGGAAGAACAAAAGGGAAGCCTGTTGGAATTCCACAGGGGAGGGGAAGAGCCAGGGAGAATCGCTCAGGTTCCTGCCCAGCAAGTCCTTGTCCAGCCCTTGCAACTTCTTTCTGGGCTGTAATGCAGACACCACGGCCTGGGAAGCTGTGGAATTCTGGACGCAATAGTAATTCCTTTTCCTCAGTTTCTTCATCTAGTTTTTTTCCTTCCTCTTTGAAGTGGGAAAAATAATAACGGTTAGCTCATAGGATGTGGTAAG
Organism: Petromus typicus; assembly: GCA_004026965.1. Taxonomy (NCBI): domain Eukaryota; kingdom Metazoa; phylum Chordata; class Mammalia; order Rodentia; family Petromuridae; genus Petromus; species Petromus typicus. The sequence goes on along the minus strand of PVIR01002478.1, from coordinate 39,381 downwards.
AATGAACAGTCTCATATGTGTAAGCCACAGAGACACATAAGTTTTCAAATACATGTAAATCACACAGAACATGATATGAGAAAAACTCACTATAAGCTAATATTCTCATTATTTATAGATCTAAGGAGAAACTTACAGTCCTAGAGCTGCAATCATAGAGGTCCATGACTCTTTTTTGGGAGTCATGTGGCTGAGTAATTATCGGCTCTGCTATTGGACAAACCTGAGCATAGATCCTGAATCCACAACTTAGTAGCCCCAGCTCTGAGTAAGACTGTATAAACAGTGGGGTCAAGTGAGTCCACGGTTAGGGTTGGGGAGCGATATGGTCCTGCTCCAGGTAGTTGATGGATGGATACTGTGTTTTCCCAGTCTGGGGGACCTTCTAAGCCTATTTCTTCTCTTATCATAATTCTCATCATAATTTTTATCTTCTGAAGTTACCCCTATCACCAGTATCATCATAGTGGTCAACCAGTTAGAAGAAAAGTGGACAGTTGTCATTTTCATAATCCTAATTCTTCGTCCAGTCATCATTTCTCAAAAGATGACCAGTACAGTAACAATATTAAGAAATAAAAGTATGGAATTTCTCATGTCAATTAAGACATGAAATTCATGCAATATAAAATTAAACATTTTAATGTGAGCAGTTCAGTGGCCTTCAGTACAATCATGCGTTGTAGAGTCATTATCTTTATCTAGTTCCCAAATATGTTAATTGCTTCTGAAGGAGACCCTCGAGCCACTGAAGAGGTCATTTCCGTTCCTCTCATCCCTCATCCTTCCTTGCCTATCTCTGTGGATTTCCTTGGTCTCTATATTTCATGTAAATGAAATCAGAAAATCTATGGTCTTTTATCTTTGAGTTTCTTTTACTCTATGTAATGTTCTGGAGGTTTCTCCATGGTAGCATGCATCAAAATGTCACTCTTTTCAATGACAATATAATAGTCCACTATCTGAATTTGCTGCTTTTCACTTACCCATTTATCCACCAGTAGACACCTGAGTTTCCCCCACGTTTTGACCATTGTGAAGAGTGACACTGTGAATGTTGGTTCACAGGGATTTGACTCTTTTCAATGCATTGGAGTGGAACTGCAGGATCATGCAGTGATTTTACATTTAGCATTTTGAAGAACCACCACATTGTTCTCCTTAGTAATTATACCACCTCACATTTAATAGGAGAATTTTGATGTTAAAAAGTAATTCTGTTGGCTGAGATTATATCTTTCCTGATTTAGACTGACAGGTAGGGTGGAAGAACTACTCAGTGGGAAGAAAAGACAGCAGGCTATAGTCAGGACCTCCTTAATTCATAGTTGTACGAAGGTACAACTTTACCCTTTACAAAGTACATTCTACTAAACCAGGGGAGGAAGTACAAAGGAAAGAGATTTTTCTGTGACTGAACATAGCCAAGGTGAAATTAGAGGCCGTTCTATAGACCATTACATGTAGATGACTTTGAATCCTAATCATTTTCTTAAAAGAGAAGTGTGGTATTCTTGTGCATTTAAGCATGGCACCTCCCCCAACCCTGAGGCCTCCCAGGTGTTTGTTGCCTATCCTCCCTCAGCAGCCAGAAGGGAAGCATGCATGAGAGTCCTTTGGGAGTCACAGAGAGCTTGGAACACCAGGAACACCGCCCTAGAACATAGCCAGGGGGGCAGGCCAGTTACTGGAGTAGCTTCCACAGTGACTCTTTGAAGAAAAGCACAGAGCAAGGGCTGAGGAGGTGCTGTGTCCGCCACAGATAAGAGGGGAGAAGATAGTGTCTGCAGGGGCAGAGCAAGCCATGAGGAGTCGGGCGGGTCGGGGGTCCTGCCATTAGTGCAAGGCATCGATCCAGATGGGCTCGGGATCTTGTTAGGGTTTGAATGTCTGTTCTTCAGGATTCACGTGCTGGGAACCATCGTTAAAGCCATACATTCATGGGGTTTGAAGATGAGATATTTTAGAGGTAGATTCTGCCCTTATCAGTTAAGGTGGACCCACTTACTGGACTACTAAATTAAAAGGTTATTGAGGTAGTGACTTTGTCACGACAGTAAACTCTTTAACATGCTTACACCTCTCTTGCCCATATGGTGCCCTCTACCGTCTCAAGGCTACATAATCCCTCATAGCAAGGAGGCCTTCACCAGATGTGGTCTGTCAGCCTTGGACCTTCAGAACTATGTGCTGAATGAAACTTTATTCTTCATAAATTATCTGATCTATGACACTCACTTATAGTAACAACAACAACAACAACAATATGAAGAGGGCTGCCCAGAGCTCACTCTTCTTATGGATTGTCCCACCGAGTGGGGAGACGGCCAGAGTTGAAGATACAAAATCAGGACAAACAAAAAGAATCTTTTTCAAGGTTCCTATGGCAGCTTATTAGGTGGGTGCTCAAAAAATATATACTGGCATCCAGAGAATCTTGTAAAACGGGCACCATGGCAAAGGAAAAGCTTCCTCCTTTGAATATCGCCACAGAAGTCCATGTTCCTAGTTTATGTTGTCCAGAACTGTAATGAGAATTACTATTTCTCGGACACAGTACTCTTTTCTCAGAAGGAACTACTGCTCACTTTTCTGAAAAGCAGCATCAAAGTGGAAGAGTTCAGCCACGCCCCACACGTAGTGGATATGAAAACCCTACGACGGGATTTCAGGTCCAAAGTGAGGATTGCTGGCTGCCTTCACCCTTCTCGGCTGTGAACTTCCAGATGTGGCAGATCTCCTGGGCATTTGACGAAATCCCAGGGCCAGGCTGGGTATCTTCAACACTAAGAAGCAGTTCCGGTAGATGAAGGCGTTCCAGAGAGCCTTCCTTCAGAGTGCTCAGGAACTTGTCTCGTAACCACAGCAAAAATCAAAGGTCCTCCTTCCTGCAGTTTCTTTATTCATGAGGGTCAGCTCTATCCCTTAAAATATAACAAGATTTATAGACGAGTCAATTCAGTACGCCCCTCGGGTAGGACAGCTCACCCAGCTCCCAAGCGAGGACCATGCAGCCCATAAATGAGAAGAAATTTCTTTCCAGCTCAACCCTACAGGGCCAACTGTTGCTAACGTCAGGACATTAGAAGTTTGGAGGTGAGACTGTTGGGCCCAAGACGCCAGCTGCAGGGAAGGGCTTCTGTCTCCTTTGGGTCCCCTGAGTACAAGTTAGTGGGCTGACGGAGTTAGGGCCTTCCCGCGGAGCACACACAGTCCAGGTCTGACCCGCCTGCCCCCTTTTCCCTTGCTGGAGTTGTAGGGGTTTGGACAGCAGATCTGGCGTTCACTGGGCCTCTGTCCCCTACGCCCAGAGTTTCTGCTCGCCCGTTCTTCCCGAGCCCTGCACCCGAGGCTCTGCCGAGGCTCTCAAGACGGCAAACCACGCGGCGCGGGGAGGGCAGGAAGGACAGCTGGCGGCTGGGAGCGGTGCGGGGGACTGCGCTTCCGGGGAGCCCCGGGCGTCTCCGCACCCAAGCGCCCTCGGGCCAGTTCCCGTCATCGCCTTTTTGTATAAATAACAGGAGATAACGAGAGAAATCGGGATACAGAGAGACCCACACAGTCCTCTGTAGCTAGTAAAGTCTGGGAGTCAGAACCCCCCTCTTGCTGTTCCTGGGTCCTCCTGCCAAGGGGCGGATGAAAAGTCTTTGCGCCTGAAACGCGAGCCAAAGCCCCGAGAGCTTAATAGCGTGACACAAACGTCTGTGTTGCTTTTTGCTTTTGACCGAAAGCCGCAGGGAGGGGCCACCCCAGGAGACTGCCGCGAAGGCTGTGCCAATCCGTGTCCGCAGTCGTCGTCCCGTCGAAACTCCATCCCACCCGGCCCGGAAGGGCTCTCGGGGGCGCGGGCCCCGCCTGCTCCCGCTCGGCCAAAGGCAGCTCCGGGCGGGGAGGCAGCGATCCTGGACCCTGGCCCGCCGCCGCCCCTCCCCCTCCCCTCCCCTCCCCCTCCCTGCGGCTCCTCCCCCGCCTCTGGCCTCCTTGGCCGGAGCTGCGCTGGGCCCGGGTCAGCTGGCTGCCTTTGTGGCCGCTTCCCAGGAAGGAAGAAGCGCTGTCTGCAGATCAGTTATCAGCTGGCTTTCCTGTGCCGGAGCGCCGCCGTTTTCCGGGGATGGCTGCCACCCCCGTGATTCCCAGCCGGGACTGCGGGCGGTGCGTGAGAGCCGGATAAATAGGCCATTGTGTGGCCGCTGGGATCCAGGTTCCTTATCAAGCTATCCACCAGCGAGAAAAGGTTCCGCCCCTGGTGCCAGGCATCTCGGATTCTCCTCTTTCTCTTCACAGTTACAGCCATTTACACTTTTTTTTTCCCATTTCAGTTTCGAAGGGAATAGTCAGCAATTTGCACTCGTGCCGCTTGCTGCGTGAGGCAGGGAGTCGGGGTGGGCAGAGCAGATCTGCCAACAGAATGGGGTCATCGGGGGTTTAGTTCGCCACCTCGAGGGCAGCGAAGCTTTGGTGCATAATATTTCCAATCTGTGGTCTGCCGTGTATTAGTCAACACCAGCTGCAGGTATCAGGGTTGCAAATCTGTTGGTTTCTGCGCTTACTGCCATGGTTTGGGGGAATTACAGTCATTTGTTTTGTTTTGCTGGGTTTTTTTTTTTGTTTTTTTTTTTTTGCTTTGTAGCCTTGAACTGCCTTATAGACAGAAACGCTGAGGGGGAAAACACTAGTGGAAGCTAGTCATTTGAAGGAGCCAACGAGGAAGTGTGGCAGTTTTGAGGACAACCAGTGCTGCTGGGGCTGGTAGTATATTGTTTTGCTGCTGTAGCAGCTGCGTGACTCAGGAGGGACTGGGAGTCCTGGCACGGGACTGTCTAGATAGTTACCAGTAAGGAGCGTGAGCTCACGGACCTGTGCTCAGAAGGGGACATATACTTGGCAAAATGTTCTAGTACCATCTGGAAATATTTAATAGTTTTTTAAAGGACCACGCATCTGCATTTTGTACTGGGCTCCACACATTATGTAGGAATTTCTAGTAAGACTGCACATTCCTTTAAATAATGGTCTGAGTAAGTTTTCATTTTCGATAATGGTCTGTGGTTACTTGATAAGGTGCTGAAGGTGACTCTTAATTTAAAGTACTTCCCCCATAGCTGTTCTGATCAGTTAATGTCCTGTAAACTGAACTAGACCTCCCCCAGTACTTAAAACGTACATTCTTCAAAGATCTAGTGATTTCCATTATAAAATGCTTCTGTGTACAAATGTTGCTTCTCTTTCTTTTTCTACCCCAAAATGCCTAGCTTGCAGATGCAGAGGTCAAAGTGGGATTAAAAATGGACATATCCCAGCAAAACTCGCAGTTTTGGGGAACTGTGTTAATACTTGTTAGCACTTGTTAGAGATTGAATGTCTCCAGATTTCTATCTTGAAGCCCTAACCTCAAATATAACAGTATTTTGAAGTGGGTCTTTAAGAGGTGCTCAGATCTGGATGTGGTCATGAGCGTGGGTACCTGTGATGGAACAGAGGCCTTATAAGAGGAACAGAAACCAAAGCCTGCTCTCTCTCCATCAAGGGAAGAGATGGCTAAAAGACAGATATTTGCAAACCAGGAATAGGACCCTTGCAGGGAGCAAATCTACTGATGCTCTGATCTTGAACTTTCAGCCTCCAGAAGTGTTAGAAGCCAATGTCTGTTGGTTACATCATTTACTCCATGTCAAGCTGACCAAGTGCCTGAATAGCTTTGGGACATTAACCTGTGACCTGGCATTCATGAGAGACAGGAGAGGGTGGATGGGATATTTTATTAAAAAAAAAAAAGTAAAATACCATTTTTCCAGAAATAGTTTGTGTAAAAAACAATTGTTCTAGTTTAATACAAAAAATTTCCTTCCAAAGAGTTTTCTGTTACTTGCTTCACTCCTGTACTCATTGTATTATGACTTCATTTTCATTTATTCCAAAATACTATGTAGTGCAGACAGTACTGGTGGTGGCACTGATATAATAATTAGCCACCTTTCCATTGCTGAAATGAAATACTAGAAATACTTACTTTGGCTAATGGTTTTGGAGGTTTCAGTCCATGGTTAGGGGTAGGGCTCCAAGGAAGAAACATCAAGTCAGTGGGATGGGATGAGGTGGAGGAAAGTTATCCACCTTACAGCTTCCCAAAAACAGACCTGGAAGAGGGCCTGAGAGAGGGAGATGAGAGGGACAGGATCCAGCCTTTCAAGGCACATACTTGTGACTACTTTTTCTACCTATCCCACTCAGCAGTGAACTTGTAATGGGTTAATCCACTGACAAGGTCAGCAGTACCCTTACGGTTGAATCACTGCTCTAGACCCTCTCCTGAACACTTGCATTAGAGAGCCAGTTCTTTACTACATGTCTTTAGTTGAGACTTCATATTTAAACTGTAACAAAAATCAGAGATAATTCCTTGCTGTCAAGGGAGCTCGGAATACTAGGAATACAAAGCAGTAAAGCATACAGTGAAGTTATAGGTGCTAAAGTCAAAGCATAAAGTAATAATAATAAATACATAATTAAAATAAATAACAGGATATTTTAGAGTCACAAAAAAGTTAAAATCAATACTGTTTGCTTATTTATAAATTCTGTGGACACTATTTTTCTTCATGAACATTATTATTATTATCATTATTATTGTTAATAGATAGCATTTATAAAGAGGGATGTTTGAATATGATGCTAAGCATTGCACATGTATTTTATTTAGTTAAGATTCACAGTATGTTGGATTAGGTCCACTAAGAAACTCCACAGTAGCAGGTGTGGTGGTATATGCCTGTAAACCTAGCAGCCATGACACTGAGGCAGGAGGACTACCTGTTCAAGTTCACATGGACAACTTAGCAATTTATCAAGATCTTATCTCAAAATGAAAAAGGCCTGGGGTAAAGGCCTCAAGTTCAGTTCCTAGTACCACACATACACAGAGCACATGGGGAGACAGGCAGAAATAGAGACAGAGAGAAGTATCAATTGCTGAAGGCCACATAGAACCTAAGATAGAATCAGGATTTGATCTAACTAGTCTTCTCTGAAGTTTCCTCCTTTAAGATTCCACTGCCTCTAGATGACAGCTTTCCATTTCTCAGAGCATGCTGGGATAAAGAGAATGGTTTGTTCTCTCCCACTGTTTACTTCTTACTTATTAAGTAACTTGTGGCCTCAGAGCCCAGGTGACTCCTAGAGTATATGAATAAATGTCCAGCATGCATTTGTTGGTGGGGGTGGTTGTGACAGAGAGTTTGCCCCAGCCCTATTTGGGGTGGGTTTCATGAACATTCGAATGTCTCCAGTAACTTGCAAATTCTACTTGTAGAAGAGTGTGTTCCTGCCTCTGTTCCTCAATAGTCAAATGTAGTCTATTCACTTACAGATGTAGAAAGACAGAGTTGTAAAGCTCAGCCCCAGGAGCCCTTCTAGGTTGGTGGGCGCTAAAGGCTCTAAGTAGTACTGACCATTGGAGTTTAAGGCCTTGGAGAATTTCTTGAAATTTTACACACAATATTGAAGTAGGAAGAGTACGGCAGAAGGTGGTGGTTTAGAGTCAGCATGGGAAAGGGCTTAAGATGTCTCTGGGCTAAGTTCATATAAGTCAGTGATAGATGGAAACAGAATCTGGGACTTCCAGTGCTCCCTGGAGCATTTTTCTCTCTGAAAGGAGCAGCTTCTTTGAATCCTGAAGCAAGATTTGTTTGGACACTAGCAAAGCAAAGTTAAAATTTTCTTAAGGAGATGAAAAAATTTTTTTTTCTCTCTAAGAATCTAAAGCCAGATTCCTTGGGTTCATGCTGAGTGTTTGCACAGGGTAGAGGCCTTGTGCAGCTGATTTTGGTTCCTCTTACCCTGATAGATAGTTCCTTGCTCTGACCTTGGCCTGAGTGTTTGGCAAAGCGATGAAATGGAAGACAAGATTAAAAAGAAAAAAAAAAAAGTGAAGAGAACAAGGAAAGATGCATTCAGAGCTAGAGCTCAGGTGTCAGATTACCAGGCTTCCTATTGTCCTTGCTCCAACAAGGACACAGTTTTCATTGGCCTTAAAAGGAGTTACCAATATTATACTGAATACAGAACTGTCATACTAGTGGCAACTGATGAGTGTTTTCCTCCTGCAGGGCTAGTGAATACTAACTTCTGTTATAGGTAAAAGATGTTAGATTTGGAGAGATCAGAAATACAGCAAGTACACATAAGTCCCCTAAGTGTAGAGCTTTTTGGGAGAATTTTATAGTAGCTCTCCACCGCTGGTCATGGAGTCTCTAGCTCACCAAAGAAACTGTAGGGAGGTGTCTATTCAAAACATGGAGGCACTTACTCTGAGTTACGGTCAAATACGTCACAAGCCTAACAGTTGTGCAGGAAACTGTGATATTGGAGGGGGATTAAAATGATTAAGTACATGAACTTTACAGACTCAGATGTGTCAGGAGCTCTAAGAGACACTGATTGGGCCAAACACTGACAACTCTGCCTGAAGTGCTTTGTGAGGTAGAGAAAGAGTCAGCGAGGGCAAAGTTGGTGCTCTGCTCGTGGGGACAGCTCAGGTGATGGGGGGACGAAGAAGTTAAACTGGCCAAGGGGACCCCAGAACATGCACCCTCAACATAAGGATTACATTACACTGAAAGCACTGCCAACACAGCAGATGCAAGGGAGGCCTTTTGATCTGCTCACTGAAAACAGGAGACTAAAAACTCCCACGTCACGATGCCCTCCCTGCACCAGGAGAAAAGAAACTTTTTGACAAAGCATTATAGGCAAAAGAATTCTGTACAAATGAACCTTGTTAAAATAATGTTTATCTTCCTTTAGACTTCTTCATATAGCTTATTTTTCTCCAATCACTTCTATTTCTTTGACGTAATCTAGAAAACATGTAGGCTCTGCTATTTGGGTCTTCATTTCCTTATGCAGACTCCCACATTGTGCAGAATGTATCAAATATGTATGCTTTTGTCTCATTAATCTGTCATACCAGTTTAATTCTCAGACCCAGAGGGATCCTAAAAGGATACAAATAAAGCTTTTCCTCCCTTATGTTGGTAACTGTTCTCAAGGCCCTCCCATGGGCCGGGTGTGCGTCCTATGGAGAGACGCTCTCCAGCTTCTAGGAAACAGGGACAAGAGCTCTGCTTTATTCTTCTCAAGTCATGAGGAGATTTGCTTCAATGATAGCTGAAGAGAGCTGCTCCTCTAACATCAGGAAGTGTGGCTAAGGAGCCTCCCTGTCCCATCATCCCTTGGGGTATGGTCCTCACAAGTGATTTAGCATTGTCCGTTGGATCAGGTACCAGCAGTACAGTTCAGGTGAGAAATTCCAGAAAAGGCCTACCTGAGATGGTCCACTACACTGAGCCCAGCGAGGATGTTCTCAACTGAGTCCTTGGTCTCATGATACTTAGTAATACAAGTAGTATGTCTGATAAGCAGACAACTTTTGTTATCATTGAGGACTAGAATTCCCACTGTGAGAAACACACAGATGTTGTAGAGCATAGCTAGTGACTTCAGTGACATATAACTCATAAATTCTAATTTACAATGTCTGTGTTGTACATTGCATATGCTAACCATTCCCAAAGGACTGATTTTTCTATCGTAACTGAATACTAAATTGGTCCCTTTACTAAACTCACCAAAGGAATACTCTTTTGCCTTCCTGCTGTCTTTCTCTTTTGGTCTCAATCAAATTTTATAAAAATAAAACTATAAGGCCAAGGATTTAGCTCAGTGGTTCCAGCTCCTGCCTTATAAGTGCAAGGGCGTGGATTCAATCCCAGTAACCACATACAACAATGCTGGGCATGGTGACTCACGCCCACCAGCAATCAATACCACATACCACAGTGTGGGGCGTGGTGGCTCACGCCTGTGGTCCCAAGCACTCAGGAGGCAGAGGCAGGAGGATTGCTGAGTTCAAGGCTGAGTTGGGGACCAGCCTGAACTATAAAGCAAGACCCTGTCTCAAAAAATAAATAAATAAAAATAAAACTATAATAGTGTTTACCAAACATATTGTATGGAACACTGGCATTGAAGAACACCTCTTATCACCTCACTGAACACAGATATGCTTCAGAGTAAATAAAAAGCGTTAGCCTGTGGTATTTCATATGTTATATTTAAGATATGACAAGTGAAATGACTACATGTTTCTTTAATAGACTCCCACCTTTGCAGAATCTAATACCAATTTATAAGTAAGTGTCCATAAATGACTACTGAATGGTTAACCTGGAAAACAACTAACTGATCCAGCATAACTTTGACAAGGCCCCATATTACTTGAGAAAATTCTAGTTTTAATAATTTAAATTTATGGAATATTTTTATCATATAAGAATTGGTTCAGGGAGATGATAAGATGTGGTAGAATCAACTGCCCTCAGTTCATTTATTAGTGTCCTGCCATGTTCTTAGTTTGGGAGTAGGAAGATGGTGACAAGACTATGTGTGCATGCACACGTACACACACTACTGCATGTATTGTACATGATTTTCTGTCTTTTACATTTATATGAAAACGGTTGCTTTTGGACTCTTCACAAGAGTTAGGAGACAGAAGCAACCAAAGTGCTCACTGCTGGATTAATGAATAAACTACATGTGCTATATACATCTAATGGAATAATTATTATTATCATTATTCTTTGACATTAAAAAGAAACCTTGACACATGCTATAAAATGGAAAAATCTTGTGAAGATTATGTTAGGTGAAATAAGCCAGACACAGGACAAATATTTTATTGTTTTGTTTATAGGAGTTGTCTGTGATGTCAAATTCATAAAGACAGAAAGTAGAATGGTACTTGCTAAGGGGAGATGGGTAGTATTGTTTTTTGAATATAGAATTTCAGTTTTGCTACATGAGAACTTACTGGAGATTATTGCTCAACAATTTGATTATACTTAACATTATTGAAATGTATACGTCTGAGAAGATAGGTAGGGAATGGAACTCAGTGGCAGAACATGGGCTTAGCATGATGAGGCGCTGGGTTCAATATGCAGCACCAAAAAAGTGCTTAAGGTGGCAGAGTTTGTAAATTTGTTATGTATCTTTTATGACAATTAAGACAAACAGAAGAAGTAACATTTCTGGATAATGAAGAACTCACTAAAGACCTTTCTCAAGCCAAAACAAAGTTACTGTCCCTAAATAATAAAGTAAGTCTTTCTCTTTACGTGGGAAATGGTAAGCATATATTTTACTAATTTGCTTGAACGTTGACTTAGCACTCCAAGTTTTAGAAATAGTTCTGGAGTTGATTGCAGAGGAATGTGAATGTAGTGAACATTAATGAATTGTACCCTAAAAATGACTATGATGGACAATTTTGTATTAGGTCTATTTTACCACAATTAGGAGAGAGAAGGAGAGAGAAAGAAAAGATCCTGTGCACACTCAGAACTTTTAGAACTCTAAAGTCATAGAGAAAGATGCCTGTACCTCACATAAAATGTCTTCAGCAAATATTTGATTTCCAGGACTACATAGGGTAATATATCTTGAATGGTTGCCCTCACACATATTCAATGGTTTTCTTCTAAGCTCTGGAAATAGAGGAAATGTATTCTTTAGACTGTGAACTACACGCATTTTAGGAAGGTAAGCCTCTCCTTCCACTTTGCCCTGTATACCTGATATAGATAGTAGCTGTTTCAGTGATTTCCATGAAAAGTCACTAGTGATACTTTGGTAACCTTCATCACTGTGGTAGCAACAGCTAGCATGCACTCACATCCCCAATCCTTTCTTCTTAGATCTCCAAGAGATAATTCTCAATCCCTGTGGACTTGGGTGGGTCATGAGATTAGTATCCATTAGTGAATGCCTCACCTACAAGTGGCATCCCATTTTCCATATTGTTTCTTGCTTTTCTGCTGGTGAATTGGAGAGAACCCAAGGAAGATAGAGCTGGCAGAAGGAACAAGCACAGGTCCCTAAGTGATTGCAGGGAATAGACTGTTCCATGGGAAGGGAGCAGGTATTAGAATTAAACATTTGTTGTGCTTAGGTACCTCAACATTGGACTTATTAAGCAAATAGTCTTCTTTAATACAACTGTAAAAGGTACTTCTAAGACAGGATGGATAATGATGTACCTGTAAGCTCAGAAAAGGTCAGGCAGGCAAGGGAAATGGCAAGTAGGCAAGTCTAATGTCTCTCAAGTGTAAGTGCTTTGTGTTGTCCATTAACAATGGGGCAAATATGTTTAAATAAACACAAACAGTTAGGGTTCTTCAAATATCTCAAGGGAAAGGGATTTTGTTGAGGCTTGAACCAGACTATTAATTTCTCCTTTGGGCCCCACACAACAGATGCAGGAAAAATCAAAGTTAAAGACTTTGGTGGGGACGGGGAGAGAAGAAATCAAAGGAGAGAAACTCAGGACTTCCTTTCAGAGTTCTTATTCTCCCAAGTCTTAGAGATTTGAAATTGTTCATTGTGATGATGATGATGATATGATGGAGGAGAAAGCTCATAGGGCTTTTTAAGTTTCCCAGTCTCCATTCGAGCCTTCTCCCCCTCCCTTCCAAACTCTGGGCTGATTTGTTCTCACAACAGTGTCTGGGTCAGACACTGGATTCCTGTCTGCTAACTCCAGCTCTACTGCTGGGCCACTTGAGCTCAATAGCCCAGGAAAAATGATCTGCCTCCCCTGACCCTAAGGGAAGTCTTCACTCTTGGCTTCCATGTGGACCTTCGGCCCATGATTCTATCGATCACTTCATCTTTTCTTGTGTCCTTCACACCATGATTCTTCCAGCTCCTCAATTCTTAGGATCTCTTCTTCAGAGTCCAGTTCAGTGTGTTCATATGACCCTTCCATGAACATATACTCAAAACTTGAAATAAAACCTTTATCACAATGTCCATGCTCCCAAATACTCTGGCCACTGCTTTCCTTATGCTATTGCCTTGATCTGCCTCCTACCCTTACTCATTATAGATATTCTGATTTTGCAGTTCCTAAAAGATGCAAACTTCTTCACAATGCATTTCAATTTGCTGTTTCTTGTGTCTGGAAACACAGTTTTCTTAGCTCTTGCCATGTTTAGTCTCTTCACTTTCTAAAATATCAACCTAGAAACCCTCTCTCCAGAGCAGCCTTTTCTGAGCCACCTACTTAAAGAAGGCTTCAGTGTTGGTCACCATTCATGTCCTCTCAGCTTCTCAGTCTTTCTCTTACTGCAGCCATGCAACAGCCATGTTGCTACCTGGCGGCACCTGGCCTCAGCTATACCTGCTTTTTTTCAGTTTCTTTTTCTCTTTTTTTTTTTTTTTTTTTTTTTTTTTTTTTTTTTTTTTTTTTGAGACAGGGTCTCGCTTTGTGGTTCAGGCTGGCCCTGAGCTCAGCCTCTAACTCACATCACAGCAATCCTCCTGCCTCTGCCTCCCGAGTGCTGGGATTACAGGCATGAGCCACCATGCCCAGCACTGTGGTGTGTGGTACTGGTTGCTGCCCAGTATGGTATGTGGTTACCGAGGAATCGAACCCGGGCCCTTGAGCTTGCAAGACAGGCGCCGGAACCACTGAGCTAACTCCCCGGCCCTTTCAGTTTCTGCTCTGGGGTTTCTCTGATGCTGCAGCGGGGACTTTGCCTACAGAACCTGGAAGTGTAGAGAAACTGATGACTTAAGACCAGCGAAACCAATATTCATCTCTTTTATCCCTTGGGTGAACAGCTGTCACTTATATTCTGCCTGATTCTTTGGTACTGGAGCAGGATTGTCCCAATTCCCACAGCAGTGGCCAATTTGATAATGCATCTAAGTTTCAGTGTTTCTCCTTTATTTGTGTTCCTTTCCCTCGTCTCCACCTTTCTTCCCTTGAATAATATCTTAAAATAAACTATCTCCATACAATTCCCTGCTAAGCTTATAACTTAGGTTAAGAGTCTCTTTTTTAATATTGCAAGACCCCCATCTCTCTGTTCCTTCATCTTACATTAATTCTGTTGATTTCTACACATTTTTTATTTGTCTACACTCAAATTTAAATGTCAGAGAGCAGAAAGCTCATCAGTTTTCAACCGTTTTCTCAGCTGCTAGTGTGTAATTTCTGGCATAGACACACTATCACCAATACATTAATGAATGAATCACAAAATGTCATGTTCTATTTAAAGAATTCGTTGTTTTCTAGGCATTGAGAGGCAGTATGCCACGCCAGTTAGGAACATTCTTTTGGGAGCCTGACTTCTCAAGTCAGTTCCTGATTGCCACAGAAGTAGCTCAGCAGCCTTGAGCTGGTTACCAAGCTATGTTGGACATTAACTTTTCCATCTGCAAAGTGGGGTTGATAATGGTACCTGGAACACAAGACTGTTAGAATGCTTAGAGAAACACCATAAAGGACTCAGCACTGTTTCTTACTGTCTTCCCCTTAACCTTTTTCTAGTCATTTAACTAAGATTCAGACTTGCATAGATCTGATTTCCATTTCAGATCATGCATTTATCAGTCCTTTATTTTCCAAGTATACCTAGGTTGAGCATCAGCCAATGACACATGGTTGAGAATCTAATCATTTAGGTGCATGGCGGTGCTTCAGATAATCCATGGATCTCAGTCCAGCCTAAGAAGTGCACCCCCTGCCAGCTGCCCCTTACCTCTTCCTAGTCAAGAACAAGGAACCAGGGCCTTTCTTTTCCATGTGAAGGAAGACATGCCCCATCAATTGTCACTTTCTATAAGCCACTCTGATAAGGGAATTTGTGTCTACTTTGGGGCTAAAGAATACTCATACCATAGTGACAGTGAGCTCCTCTCCTACAGAGACACTCCAAGAAAGAAAAATCTCAGAAAACACGCTTCGGCCTTGGTTTACAAGCTGACCTTTAAATGACTTTTAGAAACATTTCTTAAATCTATTCAACCCTTAGGAGGAGGAAAACCAAAGTCTAGCTTTTTCGTGTTCAAAGGTTCAGTGCAAGACAAAGAGACTGTGTGTCAGCACGTGGGAGGCAGAGACGTTGATGCCTGGATGTTATTCTTGGGCTGCGCAAGGGCGGCAAGGCTGGAATTTTGTCATTGTTACGTTAACCTCCCCACATGCAAAGAATTGCTCACCCCACTCTTCCCCTGACTTTCCTCTTCACTTTCCCTCCTGGCTAATCTCTACCTTTGCTGGGGCCAAGACCGGGGGCCAGACCTTGTAGGTCAGGCTTGGCTAAGGCAAGTGGCTGGCAGCATGACTAGGGAAGAAGGTGATGGAGTCTGAGAGGCAGTCTTAGGATTTCCCTTTTAACCTGGGGTTGTAGGACCGTAGGGCAGGATAAAGTAAAATAGGTCAGAGGGGAACCATCAGATGTTGTGGTAGGTTTTTCATTGGAAGTTTGATTTTAGTGCCATTAATTTCACGCATATTGAACTAATATTTAATTCAGCTACATTTTGGGTTTTATCTCTGAAAAATATATTGCAGACTGGAACTTAGCTTGGACATAGCCTAACTGTTGTCCTGTGGAAAGGTGAGTTGTAGAAAGAT
This sequence comes from Petromus typicus, assembly GCA_004026965.1. Classification (NCBI taxonomy): domain Eukaryota; kingdom Metazoa; phylum Chordata; class Mammalia; order Rodentia; family Petromuridae; genus Petromus; species Petromus typicus. The sequence goes on along the minus strand of PVIR01002478.1, from coordinate 23,894 downwards.
CACCTGAAATTCTATATGCATGTGTGTACATGTATATGTATGCAGTGTATATATTACTAATATATTTATGGGTTTGGATTTAAAGAACATAAAACTTTTTAAAAAGTTCCTTTAAGCTTCTCTGTACGATTTCGTGACAATTTTGTTTAGTTGTGTTCAATTTATCCCTACTCCTTTCTTGCTTGCTTGCCATTCCTGTCTGTATCACTGCAGAAGCAGAACTTTAAGAATACCTCCAGGTATTTTTAAGAGAAGCCAGTAAACAATTTTAGCCAACACCTCCAGCGTGGCATGGTGACACGAGCCAACACAAACAGGGAGTGGGAGGTTTGCTGACAGTTCTGGGCACCGAGAGCTCAGGACTGGTTTGGTGAGGCAGACTTGAAATCAAGCAGTGACTTGCAGAGGAGTCAGGGAGAACTCAATCATGTTGTCTCTTGTACAAGCTCCTTCCACAAGGAGAGGAAGCTCTGGAAGAGGCGGGGCCCTCCTTTGGTCAAAGCAAGGGAAGAAACTTGCGTGACACAGAGGAGCTGAGATCCACAGATCCTGCCCCCGTGCATCTTGCTCGAGATCTGCATGTAGCAGCCCCGATCTCTCCTGTTTGGCCTTGGGAGCTGTCACTGAAGCTTCAGCATTATTCTGTGCATTTATGAGCATCCAGATTTGACCACTGAACTGATGCAACTTCTAAGTACAGTGGCTTAAATAAAAATACTTGACTCTTACCTTATATGTTGTTGGGGACACTGCTCTTATAAAATGCTCACTCATATCCATGTTTTCCGGTTCTCCTAAAAATGGAGCTATTCTGTAGCCATAGAATGAGCTTTAAAAACCTACAAAGTGCTGGAAATGGTTGCCTAGAAACAGCAGACACTACTGATGTTCTGGCCATACCTGCTGGTATGCCCCATTTCATATACTCTGGGTGACTTTGAACAATATGTTTTGCCCTTCAGCTTCCTCTGGCCTTCTGGTCCTATGCTCTGCATGCAGGGCTGGGCACAAGTGCTGGGAAGTTGCTAGGTATCAAGCAGCCAGCAATCAGCATGAGAGTTGATATGCAAATACTTTATCTTTCTCATTTCTTGGGTGAGCTACTCCAAGCCATGTTCTCTATCATCCTGTAGAGGGCTCCAGGGTGACTGAACCCTGGTCACCCACGTTAGAAACTAGCTCATTGGCTTATGCTATATTGCTTCTTTTCCATCCATGTCTTATTTCTCCTATTTGTCTGGTCTTCCTGGGATACTACCTATCAAACTAAATTACTACTTGAATTCAGAGTTTGCTTCTGCAAAACCCAAACTAAGACACTCTCACCCTTGTTAGCCACTTCTGTCTGATCATGTTATCCTTAACAATACTCCGAATGATCCAAACAGCTCTTCTCCTTCACCTTCCACACCCCCATGCTTCTTTTCTCACTTTCCACAATGACAAATGCACCAGGATGGGTCACCTGCAACCTCTTCACTTTTCAAATCCAGCCTCAAAACAACGTGTACATTGAGGTATGCTGAGACCCACGAAATCCAGGCCATAGGAACATAGTAAAGAGTACAGTTGTCTTCAGAGCTTGCTACCTTGCTGGGTTTCCTTCAGGCTTGTTCTGATTCCTCTTGGGGCCTGCATAAGTGGCATATTACTTAGATTTTGCATTAGTTCCTACTGTACATTAAGAGACAAGGAGTAGGACCTTAGGTGCATAGCTCTGTCACACTGCTGGATAGCTTTCTCTTCATAATTCCTCTCCCAACAGGGGAAGGATGGAAGTATTTTTCATGAAGACAGGAAATATCTTCCCTACTGCCTTGGGAATTAGAAGAAATTACCCTAAAGGAGCAGGCTCATTGGATGAGGAGAGAGATGTGGGCTGAATTTTCAACGGTGCAATTAACAACAGTGCTGTGTAGCCACACCCTGCAATTTTACACAACAGAAAAAAACAACTTGAAATAAAATCAGTGTTGGCTTCTTTCAGAGGTACTATCATTTCTCTGTTGCAGTTGTGCAAGATTTAGCAACAAGAAGCAGATATTCCTTCCTTGGCAGGATTCCAATGCACACCAACTCCAGCCACATCAGCTGGTAATTAAACCGATGAAGCACGGTTCAATCCAGTCGTCGTACACAGGAACTCTGAATCCTTGCACGAAGCATGAATTTTGTGGCCCACTCTTTAGGATACAAATCGTTCTTTAAGTATCTGCGTCATGATCAGTTAGTGACTAATCCTGTCACTTCTTTGAAAATCTCAGTGATGAGTGGGTCACTATACCTCTGTCATTCGCTTCACATACTGACAGCAAAGCATGCCTTGTGTTGCAGAGAGAACTCGTGGGAAGGCATGGGTACTCAGTGAAGGGAATCAACCATCAACACGTGAAAAGTGAAGCAAAGGAATCAAAGATGAGAACACAGGAGACGAAATTCAAATTGAACATAAATGAAGTCAAGAAGCTACAGCTCAGTACGGAAAGGTTGATAGTCATTCTCTATGCTGCCTAAGCAACCAGGAAACTGAGTGATGGTCAGCTTACTGACACAAAGGGAAGTGATGAAAGGAGGAAGATGTCCTGGTGGAAGTGATATCAGCAAAAAAAATCAGATTAGTGGAGCACTCAGATATGTCATGGTACCGAAAATGTTGGATTTTAATCCAAATTTAGAAAGACAATGAAAATTTATCACAGAGGAGCTAATTGCTCAGCACTGTAAGTTACATGAGAGAATGGCAGAGCTGTGCTTCTCTTGTATATTATGATGTTTTGATATCTTAGAAACATTCCTGGGCCCAAGGAGACTGCCCCTCCTGATGGAAAGGAGTCAGTCACGAGCTGCCTCTGCTGTGGAAACGTCCCAGTTCGGAGTCAGGCCCCTCTCTGTGGGCCCTGCCCAAGGAGGAGTGTCCCTTTGTCTAGTCACCCCAGGGCCATCACCAGGCAACCAGGACTTTGTAGCATTAAATCTGTTGAAAATATTCAAACCACGCAGCCTGTACTTTTCAGCCTTCCTCCTCCCTCAGAAACCATGAGACAGGCTCTGGCCTACCCCTTGCCCTGGGTCCTGTCTTCCTCCTCCTCAACCTTGTGAGGATTCCCCATGTGCCGCGCCTCTGGTCGAGGACCTATGAACTCAGTACTGTACACTTTGTTTTCTTGAGCCTCTCCTCTGTCCTCTTGTACACATGACTAAGCATTGCACAAAAGCACAGAGAACACACTGCTCAAGCCAAGAAAAGTCTTTAACTTTTGGTATTATTTCTGCTGTTAAATTATAATATGCTAGATAAATATTTGCTTTAACCAATTTTTGTGATACATTTTTTAATAATCTGTGCAGAATTTTTAAATATTTTGATAACAATGTCTAATAATTTGACAGTAATGTCTAATAATAATCCTGGAGATTATTTTGCAAGGTTTATGACTTTACAGTCATTTTCATGGTCTTGCACCCCCATACTAAATGAAAACTATTTGTACTTGAAGTTGTATCTTGTTTAGAACAGGAGGCTGAAAGGGGTAGGCTCTGGATCAGGGCTGTCTGGATTCACATCCTGACTCTTGCACCAAATTGCTTGCTGTCTACTCTTGGTCAAGTAAATCAACTTGTTCAAAGCTTTAAACTCATGGTTTTAAAAAATCTGAATACCAAAAAAATAAATAATACTTACTACACTGTGTTCTGGGGGTGATAAATGAAGTCTGGGGAAATGTGCCTGAGATTCAAGAAACCTTCCATAAATAAGCTCCACCACAGTGGAGATGTGACATTTTTCTTTTCATGGTAATATCCTTTCATCTAGAAAAAATGCCTGACACTTATAGTAGTGGCTCAACAAATACTTGGTTCTCGAATGGGTGAATAGTCATATTTAATGTTCAACAATTGTCAGAGATTTGATTTTTTTTCTCTCTACTTACTTTATAGATGTCCTTCACTTTTATAGAGTTTAAGAAAATCATAGCAGCCAGTTTTACAGAGAAGTCCTACAGAGTCACTTTTGTCTTTTTTGTGCCTGCACATTTGATTGAAGTGGCGGGGTCTTTCAATGAGGTTAACTTTTCAACAAACTCTTTCAAATCTATGGGAAAATCCTTAATATATCAAAAGTTAGAAAAGAACTGAATTTACCTAAAAATATAGCACCTTACTATGCTGGGTCTATCTGTCTACCCTAACATCATGTCCTACCCCCCAAAGTTACCTGAATTCTCTCCCCTCCTGTGCAAAAGGGGGTACAAGTCTCTGGAGCCCACTGAACTATCAGGTACTATCAGTCACGCCCCACCCCTTTATCCTTATGCACAGTAAAAAGTCTGCACATCTTTTCTTCCTGCTGATCTGTCTACTGTTAATTAGTTACAGAAAACTGTATTGCTCAATAAATACTTGGTGCTTGAATGGGTGAATAGTCAAACTTAATATTCAACAATTGTCAGAGATTTGATTTTTTTCTCTCTACTCACTTTATACATGTCCTTCACCTTTATAGAGTTTAAGGAAATCATAGCAGCCAGTTTTACAGAGAAATCCTACAGAGTCATTTTGGTCTGAGAAGAGAAGCTTCCCTTCAGGCTATTATTATTTCATCTGCAATTCTCACGACAATTTTGATGGTGGATTTTATTATGCCCATTTTGTGGATAAGAAAATGAGGTTCAGGGCCGGGAAGTTAGCTCAGTGGTTCCGGCGCCTGTCTTGCAAGCCCAAGGACCCGGGTTCTATCCCTGGTAACCACATACCATACTAGGCGTGGAGACTCATGCCCAGCAGCAATCAGTACCACATACCACAGTGCTGGGCGTGGTGGCTCATGCCTGTAATCCCAGCACTCGGGAGGCAGAGGCAGGAGGATCGTTGTGATGTGAGTTTGAGGCTGAACCACAAAGCGAGACCCTGTCTCAAAAAACCTAAAAAAAAAAAAAAAAGAAAAAAAAAGAAAATGAAGTTCAGAGATTCAAGCCATTTTCTTTCTTTCTTTCTTTCTTTCTTTTATTTATTTATTTATTTATTTATTTATTTATTTATTTATTGAGACAGGGTCTCGCTTTGTGGTTCAGGCTGGCCCTGAGCTCAGCCTCCAACTCACATCACAGCAATCCTCCTGCCTCTGCCTCCTGAGTGCTGGGACTACAGGTGTGAGCCACCACACCCGGCACTGTGTTATGTGGTACCGGTTGCTGCTGGGGTGAGTCTCCATGCCCAGTGTTGTTACGTGGTTAACTGGGGATCGAATCCGGGTCCTTGCGCTTGCAAGACAGGCGCTGGAACCACTGAGCTATATCCCCGGCCCTCAAGCCATTTTCTTGAAGGACCTGTTAGTAATGAAGACCTACCTGACAGGTAAACCACCATTTGTCTGTCAAATTCCTGTCTTTCCCTTGTTGGTTGATAATTAAAGTTTTTAGGTATAGCACAATGACAGTTTTTTCTACATTTTTCTAAGTTTCTGTGCTTTTGAAATATTTAGTGCAACTGATTAATAATAATCAAGTGTGGCTAACAAGAAAACTGTAACTTTAATAATAAATAGTTTCCATTCCTCATTTTAGTAAGGATGCAAGCCAAAATTAAACAGATAGCAAATAACATATAATAAGCGTTAAGTTAAAAAATAAAGGGTGCTCAAATTTTAACTGCTCTTTTCTGAATGTCTTAAGGCCAAAAGTTTATACTAAAGTCCAATAATTTATGTACTTCAGTTTATTATCAATGTATACTTTAAATATCGTAATGTTGAACAATATTAATGAAGTGAATACTTTCTTTGCAGATGTTAATGTCTGTCTCAGTCAAGGGTCAGGGAAAACCACTGCACTGCTCGGTTGATGTGGAAAGCCTATCACACCCAGCGTTCTCTGGGAAAGGAAGAGGAAGGCTCACATATCAGATGCTTTGGAAAGAAGGTAAATGTGGAATGAGCTGGAAGTTCTAGATGGGAACTTTCCAAAGGCACCTTTATTGATTCTTATTGAATATTCATGAAGTTGAAGCTTTCTATCTTTAATTGCCCAAACTCCCAGGCAGGCACACTGCAGTCAATGGTTTTTCTAGTTGTCTAGTTGTTTTTCCTCAGGGTTCAGTAGGAATGTTTTTGCTACAGTTTGTGTGTGTGTGTGTGTGTGTGTGTGTGTGTGTGTGTGTGCAAACCCTGGATGTGTGGGAGCACTGCCTGCAGGGCCTGTTTGCCCTGGACGCTGTCCAGAACGCCAGGCTCCTCCTGGCTGCCTCCGCCTCCGCCTCACAAAGGCAGAAGGCCCTGTTCCTCTGCTGGGATTGTTCCATTCACTGCTCACACCGCTGGTTTATTTGGGTTTTGACCTCAGGGTGATCTGGAAGCCCCCTGAAAAACCAAAAGTGATTTGACCCTTTTGCTCTTTCTGCACCAAAGAAAGCCTCCTAGGCAGCTTCTAAAGAAGAGGGGAGAGATGTTTGGCTGGGGCAGCTGTATCCCGCCTGCCTTTCCCACAAAGTTCAAGAGGTTATTTGGTCAGTGACTCCCTCCTGCCACCTGCTCGGCAGGACTGCTGCCACCCAGAGAGTTTAAAGAAAGGCACCTTCCAGCTACTCTGGGGGAGTTTTGAGAAGGAGGTGGGGTCCCACCCAATTAAGAAAGGGAGAGAGTGTGCCGGTGAGTCAAACATTAAGGAAATGTAGTTAGCCCTGTTTAAGTGGAGCATTTTGAGTCCTACCTTCTGTGCTGGATGGGAGTTATTGTCCTAGCGTAGGATTCGGGGTGCCTCAGGCTGACCTGCTGGACACACCACTGCAGCCCTTTCTCTCTCAGCTGTAATAATAGTCACCATGATGTGAATTCCACCAACATCTTTCAGCCTGGGAGGCAGTTTAGCTTGGCTGTTTTAATCTTAAAGTGGAGGAACAAAAGCTTTTTTTCCTTGTTTTTCTGGATAGACTGCAGTTTTGAATTAGCTATTATAATTACTTACACTTTATTTATGTGTGGAAAATGCAGTCTCACGTATTGACTGTAATTTTTGGCAGACTGTATTGAAATCCCAAATGATCTGGAAGATGATTGTAAATTACTTCCAGACCTGCATTCTTTATTTTCTTACTGGATTCTTTCCCTGTGTATAATATTTGGTTTTATGTACAAGAGTATGGCCAAGTAACAAGTTTAAAAGGACAATTTTAGGTAGATAACAGGAAATAGGGAGAAAGACCTTCATCAAATGGGAAAGGGATCCAGAGAAGGAGGAGGAGAAGAGGATGAAAAAATGAATTAAGATGTGTTTTGTATATGAAGCAACTCCATACAAAGAATATAATCATTATACACCATAAATATGTACTAATAAACTAAGCAATAAAGATATCGTTATAAAATAAAACAGGAAAAAAGGCATTTGTAAAGAAGCTAGAAAACCAATAGTCAATAATAAAAAGAATGAGTGTGTTTAAGAATGGCATTGTTTGCAAATTTATCTTAACGGACGGACCAGGTAGCATGGTTTTAGGTTTCTGAGCCATTAGGTGTTGGTCACAATTATTCAGCTTTGCCATTATAATGCAAAAGAAGCCATAGATAATACTTGAAAGAATGGATGAGGTTATCTTGCAGTCAAAACTTTATTTACAAAAATAGGCAGGTCTTCCTGGACCTACAGATCACTCTTGTACCATAGTTCATTTGATGCAGGTATTTGGCAGATTGCTTTCTGTTGAAAAGAAAGGAAAATTAAAACAAAGATAACTAGAAAACTTAAGATCTCAGACAACCTTTCCCTGAGGTTGTATTCATCACTAGTACAAGTAAAGACGGTAGGGATTTTTTTTTTTTTTTTTTTTTGCACACTTGAACCCTCACAAGCAGGAATTCATGAGGTCCTGCAGAGCTCTCCTGGGGAAGGGGTCAAGTTCTTTTTGTGTCCAAGTGCCATCAGATGGGGTATATGTTTTGACTTCTGACCAGCGGCAAAACCTATTTCTGACACGTAGTAAGGTCTCTGTGAACCTGATTATGGATAAATGAAAGAAGTACAGTGATACCTGGTTTGTTGAATGGCTTCAAGGTTGGACTTTTTACTAATCAAACTGCAAAGTTCAAAAAAAAATCTGCCCAGTGTTTGTAATTTTGCTCGATACTCAAACCAAGAATCTGGCCTGAAAAACACTTGTATGGACTAAGAGTGAATCATGAATAGTGTCTTGTCAGACACAGAGGAGTGATGCTTCAGTTGTAGCGCGACTCGCCCGGACAATATATAGTACTTACGATAGTGCATTGAAGTACTCACTGTTGCACTCTTTTCTTACACTTTATTTGTATATAATATTGTAACCATGGCTCCAAACAAAGTTAATGATACCAACCTTCAAGCTACAAGGAAAACTGTGGGAACCACAATAGAATTAAAGGAAGAAATCATTGTAAAATTTGTTAAAAGTTCTGGCAAAATGAATTTTGGCCTCAGAACCAATTATTTGGTTTTCCTAAGGGGAAAAAAAAGTTCAGTTCTCAAAATTTTCAGTGTTTTAGCCTGAATTTGGAATGAATTGAGTTTGACAATGAAAGTATCACTCTAATGAGGTAGGACCAAAGTGTGAAAGGAAAGGGGGGAGGGCTCCCTCCTCGGAGGGTGTTCTCAGTGGTTCCTTGCAGGTGGAAAGAGAGGAAGTCTGTCTGGAAGTCTGAGAAAAGGGCCTCGTGAATTGCAAAGCGAAACACAAATGGTGATTAAGCCTCCACAAGCAAGGGCAGGTCTTCCAGAGCAGACCCAGGAGGTGCTCTTTTTCCTCTCTTTCTCATCTAAGTTCTTAAAATTGTCCTCAGCTTAGATCAAATCAACCTCAAATTGTCTGTGATTAAAATTTCAGCCCTGAAAACCAGAGCAACAGGGAAATCATAGGAATTGGACCATCTGGAGATAATTTATAAGTAACACTTGCCTCTCAAATGGTCTCTATCTTCCCAAAGAGTCCTCTGACCTGTCAATGGGAGTACAGCCAAGACACAAATCATTGCATTGGACCAGGGACACTGAAGTTACTAGCAAGAGCTTCTTATCTCTGATTCTTCTAAGAATTTGGGATGTTTCATTGAAGCACTTGTTTTTCCTCATATAAATGCAAGCTAAAAGTTACTGTCCATCCTCAGGTTGGAGAGGCTTTCTGGATTTTAATATGGGATTTGTGCAGCTTGTACTTTGTCTCCTGCTAAAATAATTGAAGCATGAGTCAAACATTTAGTAGAACCTTACAAAATTCCACGTACAGGACAAGGTTTAAGAGTATGAAAGTGTTACTATGCTCCTTTGCTCTTTTTGGACCAAATCCCATTGACCTGACAGAGAACCATGGATGCCATCTCTGTCACAGAGAAGTCCTAGGCAGTGAATGTGTCTCCAGAGGGCCAGCTCCAGAACTTCCAAACTATATATTATGTGAGGCAACAAGTGCTCTTGGGCCATGGCATACAAAATCATATAGCTTCAATGAACTTGGTGAAGAGCCCTGCTACTAACAAAGGAAATGATGTAGGACTTCCAATGATGTAGGGGAAATATTACAACTCCAAACCTGCTAGATGTCTAACATGCCCAGTTTGTGTTTCCCAGTCAAAGAATGAATTCCAGGAAACAATGCGAGTAGGAAATATTTATTGAGGAGAACAATACAGCTCCTGACAGGCAGGAGGGGACTCAAAAGTAGCTTGCTGAGAATCTCACTTCTCAGTTGAAGTGCTATGGAACACAACCACATGGGTATGATGTGGGTCAAGTTCTGATCAACCATAGTTGCACAGGTAACTTTTTTTTTTTTTTTGAGACAAGGTCTTGCTTTGTAGTTTAGGCTGGCCCTGAACTCACTATGTACCCCAGGCTAACCTTGAACTCCCAGTAATCCTCCTGCCTCTGCCTCCAGAATGTTAAGATTAAAGGTGTGAGCCATCAAGCCTGCTTTATAGTATGTGGTACAGGGGATCGAACTCAGGACTTTGTGCTTGCTAGGCAGATGCTGGAATCCTGAGCTAAATCACGGCCCTTGAGTAGGTAACACTGATCCACTGTGGAAGCAAGTCATGTAGTACATGGAAGGAACAAAGGACCTTTCAGAAAGGGGTGAATCACCACTCACCAAGGTGACTGATGTCTATCCAGAGTTCACTACACCAGGTGTTGCCACTTATCTTAGGCCTGGTCATTTCATCTTTGTCTTGAGGCCTAGCCTCTGACAGATGTGTCTCCAGACACGATTATAATATTTCTACCTTTGTCTTGATTCTCCTGAGGCTCTAACCCTGTCTAAATATCTGTGATATTCCTGCTGCCTAATTTTTCTGTCTGTAATGTTCCCCCATTTGAAGAGATACCCCTAACTGCCAAAAGGGAACAAAGACAATGACAGTTCTGTCTACTTCAGACTGAAGGGGGTCATCCTTGGGGTTGGCAGGCAGAGGATCTATCTAAAGGTCCCAGATAGATGTTAGGCATTCCTGTCTTGGACAGGCATATAGCTTTAAGTCTGGAGGCAACAAAGCCAAAGAAACAGTCAAGTCTGCAAATAATGATTCAACATGGTGATTGAATGTTTCTCCCAGAGAGGGCTAGTAAGTCTAGTGTCTCACAAACAGGGTAAGGAGAAGGTCTAGAATCTGGCCTTAACCTGTCATTTAGCACCTTGAACAGCCATGAAGGTATTATTGGGAGTATCAGAAATGTATACACAACATTCAGCTTTTATTATTGCACAAGTACCTCTTTGCTGTTAGAGCGTCTAATGCTGTCTAATTTTGGAAGACGGCTTATTTCATTAATTTTACTTTTTCATTTAGTAGAGAGATCAGTTGAGTTGTCATTTAAGTCTCTCTGCATATAATTACTTAAGGCCTCAGGATATTGCATGACATTTTCTAGTCCTAGGGAAGACACAAAAATAGAAGCCAATGATCATACCAATGAAATACTCTTCTGAACCACTGATGTCATAGATAAAGTTTGCAGGTTTGCCAATATTTTTGACACTCCTTCTTTGTAACTAGCTGAATCTTATTCTGTACCTTTCTGTCCACCCGGGGGGTAGCAAGGGCTACAGACTGGTTCCATAAAACCAATCAGTACCACTGAGGGTTTCCCCTCTAATTTCAAGGCAATTAAATCAGTCTGTTGTAAACCGTTCTTTGGCCTGTGAAGTTATGGTGTATATAACTGTTCTAGGAATGTTCAACCCAAGAATTTAGTACAGTTAGGCCAATGAGAATGAGTGATTTTTCTGTTTTCTACAAAGCGGCCATTCTAGTAAGTTATACTATCATGAGAGTTAACCACATATAATCATCTCATATCTGAAAGTAGTGATCTTTCCCTCTTTGAGTGTTGACTCTCATGATAGGAACTTTACTCTTACTTAATAGGGGTTTTATTAGAGTCTGTAGAGAGACTTCAGTGGGATTTCTAGAAAAAAATTTGACTTCAATGGGATTTTTAGAAAAAAATTTGATTATGTCTTTAAGGGTATAGTTTATAGGCCACTAAGTGACCTGGTAAGTGATGGATTAACCTAGGAATCACTGAACTGTTTGATATTTTATCAATGTCATCTTGTAGCTTATTCCAATCCTCTCCCTGTAGTGGGAGTATCCACAAGGAAGTCCTGATGTACTTACATGGGGAGCAGGCCACACATCCAGCGAGATGTTCATTGTAACAACTCTGTATACTCCTGTACTAAGACCAGAAAAGAACTGCTCTCTCCTTTAAGAGGTGAAGTAATTAGTAAAAGAGCTAGGAGTAACATTTTAGATCACTTATCTTATGACTTTGCTTTCTTTTTGAATAAGAATTTTAAGTCTTCTATGCGTTTGCAGCAGTATTCACATGGCTGCTCACACTCAGTGGCAGCTTTGGTTCCCAGGGCTTCCGTTGTGTGCCATATATCCAGGAGTCCAAGCGTGTTACCCAAAAGCTGATGAAGTTGATAGCAGCACAATGTATGATCCTTCCAAGTTGGTCCCAGAGAAGAAGATGAGGAAAGAGACTTTACCAACACTAAATCTTTGGTTTGGGATATGGGATTACTCTTCTTTTTAATCTGCGCTTCTGTTAGCTGTTGAAGAGACTATTGGAATTTAACTAGTGAAATGACATCTTTTAGTAAAATGTCTCTTTCTCTAACAAAGAGAAAATCAAAGGTGAGAAAGGGCATCCATAAAGCATTTCAAATTAACTGAGGCCTAGAATTTCAAGGTATGTCTTATTTTGGTAAGAGCCAAAGATAGTAAGTGAAGCCACATTGTGTGGGTCTCTTGAGCCGTTTTGTAAAGATGTCTCTGTAGGGCCTCATTCTTTTACTTTGCCTGATGATTTGGGCCTCCATAAACGATGAAGGTGACAGAGCTTCTGCAGTGCCTGAGAGACACCCTATGTGACTTTTGCTTTAAAAGAAGGCTTATTATCATCACTTTCTAAGCTCTTAGGAACTCAGAATATAGGGATGATTTCTGAAGCCAAAACCTTTATCACCTCTTGTGCTTTTTCTGTTTCACAGGAAAAGGCCTCAATTCAGTTTGTGAGCCATCTACTAAGACCAATAGTAAGAGTCCCTTAGTCTTCAGCATATGAGTAAAATTGAGTTGCCAATCTTCTCCAGGGTATTTATCATGCCTCTTTATACCTGTAGGGATTATCCTATGGTTAAGAGGATTGTTCTTTTGGCAAAGCTCACATGTATTAGCTATCTGTTGTATGTTCTGAGAAAGTCCCTTTCCTTTGCATAACTTTGAGGCTATCTAGTGGGTCTTGTCTGTCCCCAGGTGAATGTCTGATGTGAAGACTTAATAATTTTCCACTTACTATCATCTTACTGTAACCACTGTGATGGGAGAAACTGACGCTCATGGGACAGATCCCATTTCACTTCTGACTGAGAATGTTTGGGTTGAGTATGATTAAAGGATCCTTCTCAGATCAGGGATCCTCAGTGGTGGTGGTGGTGGGGCTCAAGCACCTTCTTTTGCTGCTGCCTCAGCCAGGTGATTAACTTGAGATACTTTGTGAACTCCAGTATGGTGTCCTCTGCAATGAATTACCACACTTTGGAGAGCATATAGACAATTGATAAAAGTTCATTTATCTCCTTTTGATATTTTATGGAAGATCCATTGGCTATCAGATGATTTCTTTCTTTCCACATGGGTGTTGGTTATGCCATAGTAGAAAAGCACACTTTGAACCGTAAAATAAAATATTGACTTTTCTGACTTGTAAATACCTAGTTAGAGATATGAGTTCTGCCAGTTGGACATCAGTCTCAGGGGCAAGAGAGAAACTTTCAAGGGTCTGATGTAGAGTTACTACAGCATGCCTTGCTTTTCTCATACCATTCTTCATGAAAGTACTTCCATCACAGGGTTATTAGAGGCAGTATGACAAGTCCTCTGGCTGAGTATGTGTGGAGAATTACTTGTTTGTAATCATGTCTTTCATTCTCAATTTCTTCCTCCTCTAGCAGAAAGATGCAAGGGTTTACATATCTTTTTTTTTGAATGGCTGGTCCTTCTAAAAGTAGGGTCTGGTATTTAAGAAGTTGATCATTCAATACCCGTGGCCTTCCTTTAGAAGAAAGAAATCCTGCTACATTGTGAAGGATAAATCTATATATATAAATCTATATATAAAAATCTATATATATAATCTTTGCCTAAAGTCAGTTGGATGTCTCTAGTTGTAGCAGAGCTATAGCTGCTGCAGCTGTAAGGCAGGTAGGCCATCCATTTGCTGCAATATGTAATTGAAGACCCAGGTACCTCACAGGCTGTTGAGCAGGTCCTCAATCCTGTGTACACACTCCAAAAATCATGCCCTGCCTTCCATCAACATACAGATTGAAATTATATCCTGCCAGTAGGCTCAGTGCTAGAGCACTTAGAAGCACTTTTTTAAGCTTCTGGAATATAGTTTGGGGATCAGATTCCTAGGCATCTGCTTTTTGGGCTTCTTTTATAAACTGATAGATAAATCTTTGGATATCCTGCTATCTAAAGACAATAAAAGCTTGTAATTTTGAGAAATCCTCTTAGCTGTTTGAGGACCTTGGGTTGTAGGAAAGAAAGAATTGGTTTAATTCTCTCTTCCCTTAGCCTTAAGGTTTCCTTAGATATGATAAGGCCCAAGTATTTTACCTCAAGGTTGCCAAATTGTGCCTTAGACCTAGAAACTTTATACCTCTGTCTTCTAGGGAATTCAGCAGAGCACAGGTGCCTTGACTAGAGAGCTTCTGAGGGAGCACATAGCAGTATATTATCTACATTTTGGAAGACATGACAAGGAAATTTAAAAACATGCCAAGGAGCGGGAAAGCACTTGGAAAAAAAAGATGATCACTATCTCCGAACCCTTGAGGAAGCACAGGCAAGTCACTTGAGAGGCCTGGCTGTGATGATTTGCAGGGGCAAAAAGAAGCTGGGGATCTGTACGTTAAGGAATATGAAAAAAGGCATCTTTAAGGTTAACTGGCACTGTAACTGAAAACCAACTGTCGTTTTCCAGGATCTGAGAAAGGAGACTGAATGAGTTGGGGACCACCCAATGAACTGGCTATCTCATTTAGCAGGATAAGGTCAGGTACTAGTATCCGTTTCTTAATGAGTTTTTGAACTCCAAAGATTGGAGTCTTTTATGGGCTATTGCAGACTGCAAATAAGCCTTGTGCTCTTCAACTATCAATTATAGGAAACAATTGTCTCAACTTCAGACTTTCGAGATATTGTCTCTGGTGAGGGAAAATAGTGGGATCCTTGAGATGTATTTGTACCAGAGAAGCTCTTACTGCTTTCCTTTAGCTGCTCAGGCTTTAGCATTTTTTTGTCCCTTTCCAAAATTATTTTTTTCAAAATTATTATTATTTATTTTTGTCCCTAAAAAGAAGAAAGTATACCTGATGTGTTTGCATTTATATTACAATATTCAAACAAGATAAAATATCTCTTCTGAGGAGAAGAACTTGACTTTCCAGCATAATTCAAAAGGAATGTGTAAAGAGAAAGCCATCCCAGGTACAGCCTAAGGGTTGTCCTCTTCATTGACTCCTTTCATTGAAGTATGACAGCTGGAAGGAAGGCAAGGGTTGAAAATTACCTAGAGGCATATGCCAGTGTCCAGCAGTAGGTTCATTTCTTTTCTCTCTCTAGTCATAAATACTCAGGGGCCCTGTATGGAGATGGGAGTTTGGACAGAGGAAAAAGCCAGAGAGTGTTCTGGTGCCCTTCAGTCTTGCTGGATCAGCTGACAATATGGATCTGATTCCTGGGGCCTTTGCCTCAGGAGGAGTCTGACTCCCAGGGGTCACCTTTGCAATCAGGGCATGACTAAGGGGCTCTTTGTCATAATGGGTCTTATCACAATTCATCTTAAGGCAGTCTGGTTTGGAGCAGTGGTAGCAAGTGAGTTTAGTCATCCAGATCTTCTTGGAAGCCTTTAAATAAGACTTACGGTCTATTCTTTTTAAGGATGTAACCAAGGTAGACATTTTGTTTTGGGCCTTTGTTTTTTTCTCCTTGGCTTCCTCTTGGTCTCAATTATAAA
The DNA here is from genome assembly GCA_004026965.1 of Petromus typicus. Lineage (NCBI taxonomy): Eukaryota > Metazoa > Chordata > Mammalia > Rodentia > Petromuridae > Petromus > Petromus typicus. The sequence continues at coordinate 8,340 of PVIR01002478.1, read as the reverse complement.
ATATTCATTGATGCCTCTCTTAAATGATTTAGGAAGGCAAATGGGTTCTCATCTCACTCCTGATGAGTAGCTGACAATTTAAAATAATTAGAGGGCTTAGTTCTTGTCTTCCTTAGACCTTCAAGAGCACATGTCTGGAGATGTCTCCTGTTCCTATCTCCTGCCTGGTTGGTAGGCGAGTGGGTGTCTTCGGTAGGGACTGCTTAGGCTCCAGTGGAAACCGGCTGTTTCCTTGGCTGCTTGTATTCAGGCCTTCTAAAATAAACAATATGATATTCATCCCCAAATGTAATGGTCATTGTACTGCCATTTTTTTCCTCCATACAAGTCAATTGTTTGATTTATGATTTGTATCACATTTTTACAGTCTAGTTTATAACATGAGTAAGTCCTCTAAAGACTTTAGTGCACTTATGGGGGTCATCCAAAACTTCCCTAGATCTTGTTTGATCTGTTGTAGGCCACCAAAAGAAAAGGATGCATGGACACAAGTATGTCCAAATTTGCTATTTACTTCTAAGTGATATTATCCTTGAAGGACTGGAGCAAAATCAGCCATGAGTAAATATAGCCTAGTAGAAGGTTCAATTTTGGCTGGCTTAGAAGCCTCACCTTTAGATTCCACAGGGTAAGGTTAGGGACTTCTGACTCCAAAGGACAAGTAGAAACAAATCTCAGGCTTGGTTATAGTTGGTGAGGCTTTGATTATGATGTCTAGGGAAACATTCTCAGGTCCCAGATGGAAAAGGTGGGGAAATCTCAGGCACAGGGATAATGGACAACTTAAGCTTTTCCTGTGGCTTATATTTACATTTTGAACATAAGTAAGGATTATTTCTTAATGCAAAGAAAGTCTGAAAATAAGATAATTCTTACCATCTTTGCTCTTTCTTAGTATGATTCTAGTTATAAAATGACATCATAATCAGTACTTCCCTCTGCATTCCATTTTGGCTCTCGGTCTCTAGGTACAAAACATATTAAACTGCCCTTTCTCAATATGTGAAGGTTGAACATTTTCCATTGTTTACAAATACATTCCAAAGGAGTAAGAGATTTTGACTTTGAATCTCCCATTAGCAAATATAAGAGAAAGAGCTGAAGTTCCTTTTATTTCTATATCTGCAAAGCATCCCCCAAAGTGATTCACTCTAGAGCACATAGTTGTCATTGGGAGAGTAGAAATAGAAGACTAGGTCAGACTAGCCTTCCTTTCCAGGTCAGGACCCCTCTTCTGTGGAAACTCACACTCTTAATTCTAGCAGTTGCTTTTAAAAGTGCAAGCTATAATTGGTTTCAGCTGTAACAGTCATACTTAAAGAAGGAAGCATTGCTAACAACACCAATAACCAAGAGATCTAAACTACTGCTTTCCAATTCTTTGAAAGAGTGGAAAGGCATTGAAAGTGACTGGAGCACCTCCCAGCCTGCAAAAGAAATCCCCTCTAGAGACTAATAGAGTCAAATTATCTACCTAGTCACCTAGGCAATCTTCCTTAGAAGCAAGATAAGGCTAAGTTTTACTCAAAATCCACCACAAATTTCTCTCTGAAGTTCAAAAGTTAAACTTATACCCATCACCTAGCAAACACAATTTGCTTATTAGTAAAAGCACATTTATCAGTTTCCTTCTCGCACATGAAAAAAGAGAGATACTGACTAAAATTCCTTCTTTATTATCATTAGAAAGTACAAGGCACAAGTGTAATTGCTTCTCAGTTAGCTGTTACCTTTTGTGCTTCAGCCTGATACCTCCTATAGAGAAGAGCAGCCTAGTGATAATGTAGCCAAGAGGATTTAAAGTTAACTGTCAGTGATTTGAAATGAAAGACTTGGCAGGGGTGGCATTGTTCTTAACTTAGACCTTTGTCCTAGCAAAGATTTGTCAGGGCATCTAGAGAGTTATTGTTTTTAGTTGTCTACCTGGCCTCATAGGGAGTCTACCTTAAGAAAGAGAGAAGTACAAACTTCTTAATGGAGGCTTAAGAAAGAGCTCTAACAGCAGCTTGACAGGTCACTCTGGGACAGAAGACACCTACAGATCACTGAGAGTTATTTCTCCTCTCATGAGTAGTACAGGTAGGGATCATAGATAAGACTTTCCTGCTGATTACCCAGTTGGGTATCAGTACCTAGCTTCCATGGCAAAACATTTGAGTATTTACCAAAAGGTAACCCCGACCGTGACCCCTAGTTATTCTCTCAGTCTTCACCAGTTCCAGGCAAGCACAGATTTGTCTCTGGAAAAGAATCCAGCTCCCTGTCTCGTCAGTATTCCATTGACTTCAGTGATGATTGGCCAGAATGTTTTGGGAAAACTGTCCTGTGCTTTAAAGGTGGCAACTGCCTTGTTAACATTTAACTAGCTGGCAGAATAACCAGTGTTTGTTTTACAGTTTATAAGAGACAGAAAAAAGCCTGAACTCTCTTCACCTAAAATGTCTTCCTTGATTTTGGCATTAACAAGCAGACGTTTTTGGTGGGATCAATATATTCATAGAAGAAAACAGCTGAGATACTTTGTTTCTTTCTAATCTTACATACCTCTAAAAAAAGAAAAATACAGAAACAGGAATGTAGCTCAGTGGCACAGTGTCTTCTTGACCAGTGTGAGGCCCTGAGTTCAGTTCTTAGTTAGATACAGACAGACAGACAGACACACACACACACATGCACGCGCACACACACACACACACACACACACACACACACACGTAGAAAGTGGCACGGGAAGATTAGAAATGAGATCTGAAAAAGAAAGTCTTTTTATCTCATGCTCATGGTGAGTGACTGAGATAACTTGCTCATGAGACATCACTCAGTGTGGAGATGTGAGAATGGGGAACCTTGAGAATTTAGATTGCCTCCTCACCAGTGGAAGATCAGACCAGAAAAGAAACCAAGGCAGAACAAGCTTGACATTCCATTTAGGCATAGAGGGGAGATTGGGGCCAGTGTGTCCCGGTGAAACCTGTCCTCCAACTCTTAGGACTGCTTGCCGGCCGATTGCCTTTCAACTGGCAAATGGACTCCTGTGATTTATTAATAGGCATGCATATTTTCAAAATGTAAACTAGATTTCATAAAAGACTCATTTTATATCACTTCTGTTGGTGTAAGTCCAGAGTCGCAGAAGTAAATGAGGCACTCGGATGAGTTGCAGCAAAGAGATCAGCCTCGAAGGACTGAACCACTGAGCTATCTTCCAATAGCTCTTTTATTATGGAGCAAATACAAAGTAGCAATGCATAGGTAGAAACAGAAGAGGTGGTCTGGGCTGTTCCTGGGACAGGCCTTGCAGTTCTTCCTGATTCCTATCCCAGTGTTTGTTTACGGATCTTGTTTACAAGATTCAGTAACACAAAACTTAACAAGATGTCCCAGGAATATTCTGTGAACTGGTGATAAAGATACTCAGGAGTTCTGCATAAGGAGCTCTGCAGAAGTTCTGCTCAACTGGTTGTCCCAGGAAACTGCTAAACTGCTACATTTTTCCCTACACACTTCCTATCAACGTCCTCTAGAGAACATTCTAACATTACTTTTTCCTAGTTTTGCTGCCTACTATAAGATAAAGCACAACAGCCAAACAGGTCATACAAGAAATGCCAGTAAATGCAGCCAAGCACAACATATACAAAACAGGAATGTAACTTCTTAACAGCAAAATTATAATATCTCATCAAAAAATGTACTAATCTTCCCATATTTGCTCCATAAATTTGCCATTACTTTTACAAAAGACAATACATAAAAGAGAAAAGATACAGTATTCAGGAAATAAGCAATTGACAAACAAGGATGAGAATTTTCCATTACCTAAGTGCCACGCCCCCACCGAATAAGGCTTGACAAAATAGGGACTGGGGTCCCTGGCAGACGACCCCTGTGCTTGAGGCTTGAGGCTCACCAGGCCTAGAGCCTGAGTTGAATATGCTTCACCAGGAGGCGCACAGTTAGCCCAGCAGTATGTAAAAATAAGCCGCTTTCTCCCTTCTAAACTATTCTGTTTTTCCCTATGAACTGTTCTGTGCTTTCTCACCAAGAAAAAATAACATAAGCAGAAAACACCTTGTTAGATACAATCAGTTTCAGCTAAAATAAAATAATATGGCCACCTGGCAAAAATAAATTAATGCTCACATAAAATCTATGGAAAAAAGATTAAAGAAATAGTAAAGGTCCACTTCCTTAGAAAAGTTGTGTACAAAACACACTGATCTATAAAGATTTTTATAGTCATGAGAAAATCATCACTGTCTCACACGACCTTGCACAATGTCAAAATGATTGATCACTGTTCTGTTTCTGTTCTTATTTTTTCCTTAAACTTTTGTTAACCTGTAATAATCACCCTTATTTTGCAAGCCAAAAAATCATGTATAAAAAAAGGCTTCACTTCAGTAAAAATTGCAACAGCATCACAACCTCTCTTGTGTTCGTGTGTTGTCTGTCATCGCCGACTCCGTCCATTCCTGACTTCAGTGCTCCCTAGATCCCCACGCCGTGAGCGGTCTGTGGCACCTAAGCTAGGCAAAATCCAGAATCTATGAAACAAAAAAATAAAACAATCTCTTACCTCTGTCCAGTAATCTCACTGGAGCCTCCAAATATGATAGAGGAAATGATATAGGACTTCCAAATGATATTATAACTCCAAACAGATGTCCAAGAAGCCAAGTTCAGATTCCCTAAAATTAAAGAATGAATTATAAGGAACAATAGAGTTAACAGTAGGAAATACTTATTGAAGGAAAAGTTATGGCTCCTAAGAGGCAGGAGAGGGCCCAAAAGTGGGTTGCTGAGGACCTTGTTTCTTAGGGGAAGGTATATGGAACACAACTGTGTGGGCACACCATGTATTACAGTTATGATCAACCAATAAAATTGTAAGTATAGTCACTTAGGTAACATTGATCCCATAGAGAAGTAAAATACATAGCAAGTATACATGGAAGGGACAAAGAACTTTTCAGGAAAGGATGAGCCCAAGGGTTTCGGTCATACACTGAAGTGACTGATGTCTACCTAAAGTTCATTAGACCAAGTGTTTCCACTTATCTTAGGCCTGCTCATTTCATTTTTATCTTGAGGTCTGGCCTCTAGTAGATGCACCTCTAGCCACAGTGATGTATTTTACCTCCCCTTGACTCTCTTGAGGGACTACACCTATTTGCATGTCTGTAATATTTCTTCTTACTTAGCTTCCTATCATAGCACCCATCCTCTGCAGAGTTGCCATATTGATAGTGCTGAGTTGGAGTGAGCCAAGTCTCACATGTATTCACACCTTGGGACAAGTCTCACCAGACCTCACTTTGCTCAGGAAGAAGCAAAGTTTAAACATAATGCATTTCAAAAGAGTGTCCAGCATCTTATGATCTCTGTTTCACAGCAGGTTTCTACCTGCCAGGTGTGTACCCATATTTAAATGCACATGCACACAGCTGGCCCCTGCCCTGACTGGAACCTCTGGGATCTGTTGGGCTGCCTGAGCTGGAGTGTATTTGCATTGCTTCTTAAGGACCTACCAATGGCAGACAAGAAAAGTGCCTCATCCTGGAGAGATTCATAGTGAGCTCACAGCATGAAAAACAAGAAATATGAAGGTTGAGGCCAAACTTGTTCATTTGGGAAACATATAGCATAAAATAATATTATGCTATTTAAAACATAATGTTATGGTGTTTCTGTGGGGGAAGAATTCATGTTTCTGACAGCATGATTTGGCTCAAAAAGATATATATAAATATAGTTTTATAATGGGACTTTGCTTTGTTTTCCCAGGTCTAATAACATTGGCATTTTTTTGTGCTCCCACCACAATGGCCCTATTTTGTCCCAGCATTTTATAGCATTAGTTATCTAACAATGGTAAGGAAATTTCCTGGGGGTTCTTATCAACATTTCTAGAAGAAAATACATGGATACTTTAAAAACACACATTTCATATCATAGAATATCATATTTAGAAAAATCCGATACTTTCCTAATGTGAACAATGACAGTTAGCTGTAACAAGTGATCTCTACTGGAGGAAATCTGTTGTGGGGAATTGTCCAAGCGGTCACCCCCTGGGACTGGAGTCACCTCTTCCCAGGTGGGTCACATCAGCACCTTGATGCATGTTAGACCATTATCATTCTTCCTGTTTGACAAATAGGAAAATTACTTCCTTGACAAGGTTAAGACACACTTTTAGACTGAGCTCGCAGCAGGAAGTGCCTATATCTCTTCCTCAGGGTTCACCTGCAGGTGTCTGAGCTGCAAGGGGACTCCCTTGACAACAGAGAAGATGCCCTTTAGAGCCTGTGGTCCAGGTTCCAAAGGGAAAGAGAAGAGTGTGAGAGAACAGCCATGACACCCCTGACAGTAGGTCCCACACTTCTCAGGTGAGTAATTTCCTAAAGAAACCCAAGGCCACAAGCCAGAGGCCTGAGCTGCAGTAATCTACTTGAGATTCAGTCTAAGGCATATGGGGGATGGAGGCAGACAGAGCTTCTTCCTAATCTCTCTGTGGTGGTATCCTGGGAAGAGGGTGGACCAAAGGCTTCCCAGGCAAACAGGTATTAGTGTTCAATTCTGGGTAGGCAACACTGTGGTACCCTTCTACAGGGCCTTGTGATAGCAGCTCTGGGTCGTTCAAGGGCAACAGCTCTGAGGAATAGAAAAGAGGAAGTGGGGACATGGGATAGTAGCAAAGGCTGAGTGAGGCAGGTTTAATCAATGAGTTGAATAGTGCAAACAAGAAAAAGTCCAGTGATGAGCACCAAATACCACAATAACCCGTGCTGAAGGATGGATAAGTGAGGCTACCTAGGACACTATGTTCTAGAGGAGCTGTTGGACTCTTTATGGGTGACAGCATTAGACTTCCATGGGGACCTAAGATCCTAAAGAAAAATAGCCAGCCACAGGTACACAGGTACAGCTCACAGGTACAGAATGGGTACCTGCTGGCACAGAGACTACTGGAGGCTCTGAGAGAGAGAAAAGGGAACTTACACAATTGAAATCCAGGGAGTTTCCAACAAGAAACTCAGCCCTTAAAACCTCCTAATTATATTTTCTCAAACTTATGTGCAGGGTGCCTAGAGATAGGACCTAGTGGAATAGTGGCAGTAACCATAAGATGGGGTCTGAGACACTGGGCATAGGATAGACCAGGAAAGATGTCATCCTGTTGTAGAGGGTCCATGGAAAAGCATTCCCCCCAAAGATTTAGAGTATTGTTAAGGAAGGAAAGGGAAATCAAGACTTTCCATTTCAAAGAAAACTGAACCACAGATTAGTAGAAATACAAATAAATCTTTTGAACACTTCTTATCTTCTTGGGATATTGGCCTAAAATACAAGGATCACTATTACTTTAGCCAGGCTCTCTATATACCAAATCAGGTTGCCCCCAGGCTCGCATTTGGATCTATTGCTACAACATCCAGAATATATTATCTCATATAGTAACCAAGAGAGAAGAAGACATGGAACTTCTGAGTGCACCTCCTTCAGTGTTTTGAATTGCAAAGTGAAAAACATCCACCAGGCAGATGCTGTGACCATGAGCAGGGCAGGAGTGAGTGATAGTCTCTGTGCACTTCTGGCTGACACGCTGACTAGCAAGAAAAGGCCAGAGCTCAGGCCACAAGAAGAGAACACAAAGAGCACAGATGTCATTTTACTAGGAATCAGGACAGATTCTTTCTTCATTCTAAGTAATTGGAGACATATTTGGGAAGTTAATGCTCCTGAGAGTTGGGATTGTTGCACATACAACGGGAGAGATGAAGCAAGTGGTCCCTGAAACCCCTGTCTTCCAAATATCTGTGGATCTAGGAACTTGGGTAGTTCACACACAGAGATCCTCTCTCCAAGATTTACTAACTATAATTCTGTGGTCTGTCACTAGCCAATAGAATTCCCCTTCCTATCCCAAGGAATGTTTCCAATTAGAAAACACAGAGGATGGATCCTTTCGTTACTGGTGAGAGTTCTTACCAAGCAGTGCCGTTTCCCTATATTACCATGTCTGCCATGATTTCAATTCTCAGGGTGGTCTAAGCCTCTCTCACCTCATTCATTTGACCTAAAAAAAATTAAAATGACATTCATGCTGGCTGAGGCACTGTTGCACAGTCAGATAAGTCACCCTCTGATTAGGGAGAACTGAGACCTGATGTAGAGCCAGGTATCTCTGGGACAGCCTACTGAGTCTCATTTGGCTTCTGAGACCACTTGTAAAATAATGTGAACTAGACTGATCTCCACCAAACACAGCCCTTGTAATTGTAGGGCTTGCACTTTGAGTCAATGTAGCAGATTCTGGGCCACCTAGGATTCCTG